>VUQH01041532.1:10055-20278 GCA_015106775.1 Etroplus canarensis | reverse complement strand
AAAACCTGCTGATGTGTAACATATTTATGTGAGCGTTTAAGTGTGGGTCTCCCTCTTTCTGTGCGTGTTGTCAAGATGACTTTGCACTTTCATAGCCAAGTCCTGCACATGTTTGGCAAAAGGCGGTTGGTGGAGGGGATGTTTTATTCGTAAATGCTCTTATAGTGTACGACACCTTTTCTTTGCCATGTTATAAGCACGATCAGCTGCAGCTAATCCTCCCAATGTGCAGAAAAGATTAGAGGTTTAGCTGGACCCCTGGCCTAGTGCACCCCGAGCTCCTGTCTTCTCCGTGCAGGAGAAAGAATGCTGGGTGCATATGGCTCATATCATATCAGTGATGTTGCTTCTGATAAGGCTTTGATGATATAAAACTGTAATCTGTGAGGAGCAGGTGGTGCACTTGATCCCATCTTTCTCTCCTGTAAGACGGATGCCACAATTCAGTGCAGTCCCATGTGTTAATATGGGTTTGCCCCCTGCTTGACAGATTTAGTTTGGTTTAAGTCTACAATCTCTTTTGTGACTAGATTAGCTCAGGCATGACCCTCTCTTCCCAAAGGTTTCCCTGACGGCAGCATCACACTAATCTCCACCTTTACTGATTTCACTTAAAGGGATGAAGTTTTACACAGTGGAGAGATGGTTTTGTATTCTTGGGCCAAACGTCTGTGTAGAATTTCCTGTGTAGAGTCAGCCATGAGACTTCCTGTACTGTGGTGTTGGATGTGGAGGGAGGGAGGTGGGTGGAGAGGCAGGGAAGGAAGGGGAAGAGAAGCACAAGCAGACTGTACTCTCTAGTGTTGTCAGCCATGGCCACTGTGGTTGCTGTGGCTGCTGCTAGTTCGCTGTCTCAGACTTTCAACAAAGCCGTGTGGACAAACTGAGGAAGTGAAAGAGGGGTTTGTATCCTCTTTTTCCTTTCTGTTGTCTCTCCGGTGGCTACTGTTATTACCAGAATTCTTGATAATCAGGAGGATCAGAATTTGTGTCAGGTACGGTGAGGGATATTTAGTTTCTAATGCCTCCTTTTTGTATAACTACAGGACATGTCCTTCAGTCTGTTAAAGCCACAGAGGTGCACACAACTCTCCAAGCATGCTACAGCAGTGATACTATCTCTCCATTCAGCAGGTGGGCAACATTCTTTCTGCCTCAGTTTTCCTTGATGCCAGTTTTTAATGTGCTTTAATTGAATGATCCTGAAGGCCTTATCAGCAAGCGTCCCATGCTCTATCTCTCTCTTTCTTCCTCCCCCTCCCTCAGCATCGTTTGATCCAAGAGAAACGTGCCTTGTAAGGAAGCAGGATGTTCACAGGCTCCACTAAACTGCCGCCCACTAAAACCCCCCAGCCCGAGCGGCTGGATGAAGTGTACGCTGCCTTACGCCGAGGCTTACAGTGAGTAAACACATTTCAGGCACTGTTTGTATTGATTTCAGTGGCTGGCTGCCAGGCGGAATATCTTTGAACACACAGGAAACAGCCGCTTCTCCATCTTTAGACTAAAAAAGTAAAGATGATTTGTCTATGTCGTCAGGTCGTACCTGCAGGTCCACCAGCTGGAGCTGGACAGTCTGGGTCAGCAGATCAGAGAAAACAAGAAGAATGGTCGCCTGGTGAGAATTTGTGTAGTCAAACCAGTCACGCCAGCATTGGCTGTGATCAGTATCTAACAGGCTGCTGTTGTCTTTAGCCCTCAGACAGGGTGTTAATATGATGCTTTGAAGGGGTTTGATTGGTGTTGTTTTCTTTGCAGGGGTCTTTGTATGAGTTGGATAAGGTGAGTTTCATTCACACCTCATTGTGTCCTCCTGTGAGTGCAGGGCGTTTAAAATAAAAAGATTTTCTGTAGTAATTCTTTCAAATGTAATAATTGTTTTCTTTACTGTAGCAAGTGAAAGCCATTGAGAGGTTCATGCGCCGCTTGGAGTTTCACCTCAGCAAGGTGTGTATAAATATATTCTGTAGGGTTAAACTTATTAAATACAAATAATGATAAATGAATACTATAATGAATGTGATTTTACTCATAAAATGAGGCAAAGGACAATGTGTAATTTTAAAAGTGTTGCTTGGAAAGACAAACAGATTTACGAACTGAGTAGGCTGCGCGGTTCTTTGGGGCATTGCAGCGTCTTTTAGCGTGCATTTTTCAGCTTGAATTGAATTATACTTTCATAGCACCAGTTCACAGAAACAGCCATGTCAAGACACTTTTTATTGTAGAACAATGAGTTATGCAATGAACAATATTTTTACTGGCTACAGTTAACCTGTCTTTCTTCATCCAGAGCAGACAGATTTTCAGAGCCTTAAATCTCTGATAAAGCCAGTTTGTTTGACATGCTCATCAGAAGAAAAAAGAAAAGGTCGTGATTAGCTGGTGAACATAGTGGGACATTGACACTTGTGAAAAACTTGCTCTATGCAGTCCTGTGAAAAACTAAGTACACCTTTACTCCTTCAATAGGAATTAAGTGGGAAAGTAGAAGCCAGATGCTGCTACTCAAATGCTTTTAATTAATTGGTCCTCAGCCAGTTTGTGCACCTCTATAAAAGCAGAGGTTTTGGCAGTTTGCTGGTCTGGAGCATTCAGGCGTGTGTTAACACAATGCTACAATCTTCCCAGTAGATGTCCCAGCAAATTCACCCCAAGATCAGACCATGCAGTACTCAGAGAAATAGCAAAAGACCGAAGAGCTATAGCTCAGACTTTACAGGCTTCAGTTAGCATGCTAATTTTTTAGTTCACGACAGTACAGTTAGAAAAAGACTAAACAAATATAGCTTGTTTGGAAGGGTGTCAATAAAAAAGCCTCTTCTCTCTAAGGTTTGCAAAGTTGCATTTGAATAAACTTCAAGACTTTTGGAATAATGTCCTTTTGGATAGATGAGATGAAAAGAGATATTTGGCCATAATGCACAGGGCCATGTTTGGTAAAAACCAAACACAGCAAATCAGCACAAACATCTCACACCAACTGTCAGTCACAGTGGTGAAGAGTGATGATGTGGGCTTATTTTGTAGCCACAGGACCTAGATACCTTGAAGTCACTGAGTTTACCATGAACTCATTTGTATACCAAAATATTCTAGAGTCAAATGTTATAGCCATCTGTCCAACAGCTAAAGCTTGGCCAAAACTGGCTGAGTCAACAGGACATTGATTCCAAGCACAGCAGCAAATCTACAACAGAATGGGTGAAAAAGAAAAGAATCAAGGTGTTGCAATGGTCCAGTCAAAATCCAGACCTCAACCCTACTGAAATGCTGTGTAGGGACTTTAAGAAAGCTGTACCTGTAAACCTCAATGAACTGAAGCAACATTGTAAGGAAGAGTGACCCAAATTTCCTCCAGAAAGATCTCAGAGACTGATACTTGTATAGAAAATGATTATTCAAGTCTTTGCTTGGTGGTTCTACAAGCTACTGATTCATGGGGTGTACTTAGTTTTCCACAAGGCTGCATAGAGTCTTATTAAAACTGTTTTTTTATGTGACTATAAATTCATTGGATGGAAACAAACGCAACTCCAGAAGGATGCTAATGTTGCTTTGTGGCTCCTAAAAATATCCAACTAACGTGCAGAGCATATTGAATTCTCTGTTTGTTTTCCTGCAGGGAAAAATTCCGCTTTAATTGTTACATGAAAAATATCAGATGTTTCGGTTTTAACATCAGAGGCACAAAAATCAAACCCAATTCAGCTGCTGAACTGTTTTAACATTTGCTTTTGCAGGTTGAAGAGCTGTACGAGGCTTACTGTATTCAGCGGCGACTACGTGATGGAGCTAGTAAGATGGTGGCAGCGTTTAACTCTGCCACCGGCAGCAAGGAGGCTAGAGAGAGTCTGAGTGAAGCCAACAAAGGTTACAGGGAATGTACAGAGGCAAGTGGCCAACCTTAGATCTGTGTGAATAAGCTAATAATTAGCTCATTATTGATTAATTAATGGATCAGGTGACCATTTGAAACCATTCAGTAGACAAATTTCGTAATGAAATACAAACCTGTACAGTATTTAAACCTGTCTCCACTTTTGTGCCTGTAGCATATGTGCTCTCTTGAGAGTGAATTAGAAAGCCAGATGGGAGAATTTCATGTCAAGATGAAGGGTGAGTCACTTTCTTCACCCACGTGACTTCCCATTTTCTGCATTCTAAATAAGCCCAGTTCTCATTTTTCTCTTGATTTGTGATGTTTCAGGCTTGGCTGGATTTGCACGGCTTTGCGCTGGTGACCAATATGAGGTAACAGAAACACAAAGACACACATTTCTATTGGAGTCTGTGTGTCAGCTTTATCGTTTCAACTAATTTTGGATTGTCAGGTCCTGATGCGTTATGGGCGTCAACGCTGGAGACTACGAGGCCGTGTTGAAGTCAGCAACAAGCAGATATGGGACAGTGAAGAGTATATTTTCCTGCCTCTCATTACAGAACTGCTGTCAATCAAGGTAATGAAACTAACATTATGTAAATCCTATTTAAAATCAACAGTGTTTTAGTTTATCTTTCAGTAGCTCCTACTATCATTTGGATAAGCAAATCACTAAAACAGATCACTAACAAAGTTTTGTAGTCTATTTATGCAAATTACAGACAGAGAGACACACAGGGTTTAGTCATCCCAGAGGTTAGGAAATTGCAGTGTCTCAGCATCTGAGCACATGGTCCATGTACAGAGGCTGTGTCCTCACCACAGCAACCTGGGTTCAGTTCCACTAAAGGCCATTTACTCCATGTCATTTCCCAGCTCTCTCTCCCCACCTGTCTTTCATCCAACTGTCTCTATCTAGTGAAGGTACTAGCAGCTCAATAAGCGAAATAGCTCTATGAAATGAATTAAAATAGCTCAGTTTATATAGCTGAAACAAACATCAAATCATCAGTATACAAAGATCCTGAAGTTAAGCAAACTGTTTGAAATAAAACTATTAAGAATACAGATGTGTCTCTGCTTGAGAGAGTTGTATAGAGTTATTTCATGAAGTAGAAAAGATTTCCTGTATCTGTAGCAGCAGCACTGAAGAGTGATCTTTATCAGGCTTTGACTACACAAGATGTACTTGTTAGTGGTTAATTTTAGTTTTTTTATTACCATAAATTTTTCATGCATGCTCAGAAAACTCCCTCATATGATACTGTTGTAGAAGCTTTATTCATTAATTTATTTTGTTAATACTTTGTATGTTTTTTTCCTTTTCCAACACCATTTTCATATGTACATCTGAACTACTTTCAGAATAATAATTCATAGCAAAAAATGTCAAATAACATCAGAATATTAAGAAAGGGCATGAAAGGATATATTGAAAATGTTTTAAAAATGAATTAAAAGACCAATTATATGGGTATATATTTACCATACCATTACCCATCCATATATACACACACTCATATATGCCTGTCTTTATTCACCCCAGAGGCTTTAGGTATCTGCCATCTCTCAGAGGTTTTTATGTTTTGGTTTTTTTAGGTGACAGAGCTGAAGAGCCTTGCCAATCATGTGGTGGTGGGCAGCGTCTCCTGCGAAATGCTCGATCTGTTCTGCCCGCTTCCCCAGACACTCGCTGTGGATATCAACGACCTCGGGACGGTAAAACTGAACCTGGAGGTCACCTGGAGGTACTTGCATCACACACACATATCACTTGACCTTGACAGCTTTTATGTTGGTAATTATTCGCAAATCTTTTGCACTGTTTTTTTTTTCTTTTTTCTTTTTCAGTCCGTTTGATAAGGATGACCAGACATCATCCTCCAGCACAGTTTCTAAACGCCTGCTGTCCAATCAGAGCCCTCCTGACACGCCGTCTATGCGAGAGCAGGTGTTTTATGTGAGTGAGATCATGAGAAATATTCAATTTCAGCTTTTTCCACTAACAGCTCCTTCACACCTGTTCTATGAACACTGCTGGGTCATAGTTTGTAAAAGTCTGTCTCTTTATTTTTACTGCATGTATACTAAACTGATGAATGTTATTACTGTCATTTCACTGGCTTGTTCTATTTCAGCTGCTCCCCAACTGCTTCATCTGTAGCAGTAGCTCTGAAGTGTGTGAGGATATTCATAGAGGGCTGTGTGTAAGGACGTGTGGCTGTGGTCGTGGCGTGCCTGAGGCGAGGAGAATGCATGATAGCCGTAGTGGGTTGTGTGACAGCAGCAGCCTGTTTGAACGCAGCTGTGGCCCTTGTAGCTGTTTGATAGTGGTTGAGTAGCACGCCAATATGTCCCTCCTCTTCCTCACCTTGATGAAGAGTGTGCCTCGTGGCGGGCCCAGGCAGAGCTGGTTACTGGTCAAGGCTTTCCATGGTGTCGTGGCGGACATGGCGGTGACCTTACGTTGTGAATTCAGCCGTACGGCACCTCAGCTCACCTCAGCACAATCGGTGTGTTGGGACGTAGTCATAACTGTAGTTTAGTTTAGAGTAACCAAGCAAATAATTAACTATTTTCTTAATATTCAATCAAATTCTTATCATGGTTTATTTAAATCCTGACTATCCACAGTTTTTTGTTGAGGTGAGTGATTAGAAAGCAGTTTTGTTTATGGAATCAAAAAATAAGAGATGGTGATAATCCAAAAAGTTATATATTAACACCGCCTACACACAGCTATCTGTATAGAATCTAAAATTGTTAAATTTGGAGAAGAGTGTTTTCACTAGTCCTGTGAAAGACCTGAAAACCCTTAGAAAAGAGAGATTTCACAGGACTTTATGCTATCCTGTGAAAAACTGAGTACACCCTTACTGCTTCCATAGGAATTAAGAGGGTAAATAGCAACCAGGTGCCGCTAATCAAATAAACTTGATTAATTGATCATCAGTCAGTGTGAGCACCTCCCTAAAAAAGCAGAAGGAGAATAAAAAGAAGTAGTTTTGTCAGTTTGCTGGTCTGAAGCATTCAGGTGTGTATTACCACAATGCAACAGTCTTCTCAGGAGTGGACGTCCCAGCAAATTCACTCCAAAGTCACATCATGCAATGCTCAGAAGTTACAAAAAGCCCAAGAGCTACATCTGAGGCTGCACAGGCCCAATTTAGCATGTTAAATGTTAAAGTTCATGAAAGTAAAAGAAAAATACTGAACAGTTATGGCTTGTTTGCAAACAGCTTAGGTTTGAAAAGTTGCATAAGAACTAGTGAGACTTTGAAACAAATATTTCTTGGACAGATGCAACCAAACTGGAGATACTTGACCATAAGGCATAGTACCACATAAACCAAAAACCAAACACAGCAACTGTATATCAAAGTATTCTGGAGTTAAATGTGAGGCCAACAGCTGAAGCTTGGCCAAAACTGGTTCATGAAACAGGACATGGATCCCAGGCACAGCAGCAAATCTACATCAAAATGGCTGATAAAGAAAAGAATCAAGTTGTTGCAATGGCTGAAATAACAGACCTCAACCCTATTTAAACACTGTGATGGGAACTGAAGAGAGGCGTGCATAAATGAATGTCCCCCAAAAAAACCACTGAAGCAACTATGTAGAGTGGGCCAAAATTCCTTCACAGCAATGTGGGAGACTGATAGTTACACAGTAACCAATTACTTCAAGTTATTGCTGCTAAAGGTGCTTCTACACGCTACTGATTCATGGGGGACGTGTACTTAGTTTTTCACATCTCTGTATGCCATGATGTAGATGGGAGCCAAATTGTTCTGTGTTAAGCGTCAAGCAGAAAATTTGCTGGGTGCAGTTAATTAAAAATTTTTAAATAGCACAGTAATTACTTGAATTATATGGTTGTCAAAGACAGACTGGATTCATTTGCATAGTGGTTTTGCCCCTTTTGATAGCAATCGAAAGTAAAAAAAAAAGCAAAAAAAGTTAGCCATTTACACAGAGGGGCGAGGGGTGGATCTGAATGAGAAACTGTATAGTGCAGACTATCACAAAATAGTCACACCCTCAAGCAACTCTCCTTTGTCATCTGTTTTACTCTCAATGGGACTAATTTCATAAAATAGAAAAAAAATTGTATTTAATGAAACTTGAGGCTAGTGACGTACAGTAGATGATAAACTCATTAGGACATTTCTACTAAGGGGATAAATAAAGTGAGCATTAGGAACATTTTCTCATAGAGCACTGTCACATTAGCTTCATTTTTCAGAGAGTTTGTGTCCAGCTATAGTCTATGATCTGGTTTGCTTGTGTGAAATCACTCTGATGTGGTATTAGTCCAACTAGAAACAGACTGATTTTATTTTGCTTGAATGCTTTTATCCTTAATCTTCCCCCATTCAAAGCTTCTATGATGCGCAGATTAAAGCCTGTGGGATTAATTCATTTCTCAATAGTGTATCACTTTTCTGGTTATAATTTGATAATCAAAAGGTTCACTAAGTATCCTGCTGCATGTCATGTAAGAGATAGTTTAGTATCATTTTCTGATGCTAATCTCATCTCATTTCATCTGTAGTCTCTGCTGAAACGTCAGGGGGAAGTGGAGAACGGGACAGTTTGGTCCAACTCATCTGAATCCTCCGACGACTCTTCCAGTCCAGCGCTAGCTCATCACGCTCAGAGGCTGACGGCCTCCAACTTGCTGCAAACCACTCTCACCACCCAGCTGTCGTTAACGCCACACAAGTCCAGCGCGTCAACGCCATCACTCTCATCCAACCAGGAGGAGGATGAGACTGAAGCTGGGGAAGTTTTTCCTCAGGCAAACGGCCATCTCCAAGCTTCCTGCTCCCACAGCCTAGTCGGTGAGAGCAGCCCAGACTGTACTGCGACTGACAGGGCATCTGTCCAGTCAGAGGAGCTCTCTCAAACTTCAGCAGACCTGAGCTGCTCCTGCCCTGATGTCTCTCTGGCTCCCGGGTCCTTTATGGAGAGGGCAGACGTGTCTGCAGAGGCAAACCATGATCCGTCCGTGGGCTTGTTAGCACGGGCTGAACAGACTGAAGCAGAAACCACGGACGACACACCTAAGGCAACAGAGACAGAGGAAAATCAGCCACATCAGTCCTTTCAGGAGATGAAACAAGCTGAGGAGACTCCAGCGGTGAGCTCAGGAATAAATTTAACACATTAGCTTATAAAAATTTGGACAATGATACTTTTAACACCTGCATTTCTTTCTCCACAGCCTCCTTTTCCTACTTCTGCGAGTTTCAACCAGGAAGTCGAGACTGCCCTTGAAAGTTTTGACTTCCTCAACTGCTCTGATCTCGATGATGACAAGGAGGATGATGACCAGCAAGAGGAAGACACAGGGGAAAAACAAGAGCAGGATGAGAAACGTGAAGAGGACCAAAACAAAATAGAAGAAGAGAAAATAAAGGAAGAAGAGAAGAATGTAGAGAACATGTACTGTGGAGGAAGGTCAGTGTCAGGACAGAAATATTTGTTTGCACTGCATATTTCCAAGACACTGTCCATTGCCGCTAACTTTGTTATTAAACATCGGCTGTAATTAGTGTCTTTATCATGATGTGAAAACATACAGAGAATAATCATCTGAATCCGCAGCTCCTCTCAGCTGTACGGAGCTTTATAGTGAATTTCAGCTCCTTTCTTTCCACTAAATTTAAAAAACTAAATGTAAACTACACCAAACTCAGACAATCATAGAGACTAGCTGGTGAATGTAGTGGGGAGTTCAACAGCTAATGAAATTGCACATTTTCCCTGTGCCTGCATGGGTACTGCTTCTTCTTCCCA
This sequence comes from Etroplus canarensis, assembly GCA_015106775.1. Lineage (NCBI taxonomy): Eukaryota > Metazoa > Chordata > Actinopteri > Cichliformes > Cichlidae > Etroplus > Etroplus canarensis. The sequence continues at coordinate 10,590 of VUQH01041532.1, read as the reverse complement.
CAGTCTGTAGACATAGATGTTGGTTTAATTTGAGATTCTAAAAAACTTGCCATGGTTGTGTGTCTCTCTGTGTTAGCCCTGCAACAGAGTGACACCCTGTCAGGGGTATAATCCGCTTCTTGTCCTTTAATTGCGGGGATAAGTCTAAAAAGTGAAGTCAATGCTTAAGCAGCTTCATTCTGCATTCTTTCTAATGGACAGCAGGGGATAATTCCTCTGGTTTAAAAAACATCCAATATGAAGTTGAAAGGTGCTTTCATACACTGGGCTCTGAAACTTACTTTCAGTCGATTGTGCAACGCAACCAAGTTCTGTCCTTGTGCCAAGCAAAGTGCAGCTTTGGATACGGCAAAGTTCAACAGATTGTGCACTATGAGGGCTGCCCACATGGGCAATAGATGAGGTGACCACAGGAGGAAAACCCTGTCTTAGAAACAGGTTTCCATCCAAATAGACAACCCCTCCTATAAAAACCCCTCCTGTCATGTCTGTATGTTTATATGTTGCACCAGGTCCTGGAGAAACGCTATCTCAT
>VUQH01041531.1:34553-44953 GCA_015106775.1 Etroplus canarensis | reverse complement strand
CACACTTCCTCTCTTGGCACCCTATCATATGCTTTCTCAAGATCCACGAAGACACAGTACAACTCCTTCTGACCTTCTCTATACTCCTCCATCAACACTCTCAAACCAAACATTGCATTGGTTGTACTTTTTCTCAGCATGAAGCCATACTGCTGCTCGTTGATGGTCACCTCTCTTCTTAGCCTAGCTTCAACAACCCTCTTCTATATCTTCATGGTATGGCTCATCAACTTGATCCCTCTGTAGTTACTGCAGCTCTGCACATCACCCTTATTCTTGAAGATTGGTACCAGTGCACTTCTTCTCCATTCCTCAGGCATTCTCTCATTCTCCAAGATTGTATTAAACAATATTAAAAACATAACATTAAAATTTCATTTTTAAATATTATCAATTTGGAGGTTTTAAAGATATGCCATAGCTGTGGCTGCACCAGTGAAAATTCACTAATACACCGATCACAGCACAGAGCAAAGCTAGTCATGCAAAATAATAACCTACACCTTTTAAGAGTGAAACTGTAAAAGCTTTCCAATATTATTGTATAAGACATCAAGCAAAAGCATCAAAAAACTTCACACACACACACACACACACAAACACACACACACACACACACACACCCATTTACTAAAACTAATAATGAGCTGCAATGATGAAACAGGCTATCAGTGTTTTTAGCTCATATTTTAGACAGACCTGCTCCCGGCTGGCACTTATTTTTCAGCTTTTAGCTGTATCTCTTTTTTTTTATTATCTCCCTAAATAAGAGAGAGAAAAAGAAAGAGACAGATAGAGAGGCCATATGCTCATTTGTATGCCCATCTTTGGCGTGCTTACTTACACGCCATGGATACTACAGAGAGAGAAGCACACCGTCTGTGGCAGCAAAAGTCACGCCTCATGCATGGATTCCGTGCAGTCTGTAAACTGTTTACTGATTAAGTTAATGGCCACAGGGAAATGTCCCGATGCTCCCAATGGCCAGTCCACCCCTGCCCTCCAGTTTTTGTTTTTCCTTTAAGCTCCTCACTGTTTCTAAGAAAACTACTCCATATGTTGTTTGTGTAAACAACTTATTATGACCTACAGTTACATATTAAAATCAAACAAACTCTAACCATTGTGTGAATAGGTGCACATAAAATCAAACTGAAACATTGTAAGTGCTAAACACCACTATGCCAACACGCTTGTGTTAGATTAATAGTTCAGCTCAAAGGGATGCTCATATGGAAGTTAACTTTAAAAGACTGAGGTATTTTTTGGGTAAAAGTTCTTGATTGAGAAATATAATCAGATTTTATCAACCATTGGTATTGTTTGCTTCTTTCCATATAGTACTATATTTCATCCTTCAGGAAAGAACATAATAACCTTCAGACACAGCTGTAATATACAAACAGCATCTGTATTTATTCTTCTTCTCACTTGAATAGTGATTTTGGTATTTATTAGTTGAAGACTTCAAGGATTAACGGTTCAAAAGCAACAGAAAGAGATCTAAGAAATGTTTATCTCTTTTAGCTCAATTAAATATTCACATGCCAGTGCCTTTATTTCTACACCGCAATGCATGAGCTTCCAACTGTGAATTGCAAATGGCCCCCACATTAGAGTATATGATTGCAATTATACTTTGAAAAGGATAGCTGAATGAAACACTGATGAATATTGTTTGTGATGTTCTAAGATTAGACATTTCAGGATGCACACATGCATTTATATATGACTCATATGTGCAAATGTGTGTTTGCTCATATAAACAAAGTTTAATTTGCCACTGCAAAACCCCATGGCGAGCTCTAATGTTGGGTCCAAATGAACTAAAACGTGCAGTGGAATTAATAAACTACATCAGCCCTGAACTGTCTTTCTTAATGTAAATGGTGTAAGCCAAAAGTGCACCTTTTTTATTAAGCAGCTATGATTTAAGATACACTATAAGGATGAAAGTATGAAACCACCTACACATTACAACATCTATAGAAATTAACTTGGAGTCCCTCACCCACCCATCGACCTCCCTCTAGGAAGGTTTTCTAAAACATTTTGGAGTGCATATGTGAGATTTCATTCAGAAGAGCATTTGTGAGGTCAACACTGATGTTGAATGAGAGGGTCTGGCTCACAATCTCTATTCTACCTTATCTCAGTGGTGTTGGATGGGGTTAAAGGCTGGGCTCTGTGTGGGCCAGTCAAGTTCTTCCATGCCAAGCTCACCTAGCTGTGCCTATTGAGACTTTGTTTTGTTCACCAGGGCATAGTCATGCTGGACGAGAAAGGGGTCCTTTGTTTCCACAAAGTTGAAGTCCAGATTGTCTTGTTAAGCCGGAACATTAAGATTTCCCTTCAGTGGAACTAAGTAGCCCGGTAAACCCCAGAAAAACTTGTCCATGAGATCGTCAGATAGAGAAGTGTGATTTATTACTCCACAAAACCCATTTGCACTGCTCCAGTCCAGTGCCAAAGTGCTTTAAACCACTTGACCTGACACTTGGCATTGTGCTTAGTGATGAAAGGCTTGTACACAGTGCTTTATGGCATGGAAACTCATGCTATGAAGCACTCGGTGTACAGTTTTTGTGCTGATGTTAAAGTTAGAGGAGATATGGAACTCTGCAGTTATTGAGTCAGAGGAGCTTTGTTGACTTTTATGGTTGCTTTTATGTGAACCTCAGCACTCAGTTACCGCACTCTGTAACTTTACATGGTTTGCCACTTTGCTGAGTTCCTGTAGATAGTGGCTGAGTTTATAGTGCTGGATAAATGATTTAACCAAATAGACCAAAAACAAGGTAAAACATTTTTATTATGTTAAAAATGGCAACATTATAAAATTGTCACCCACAGAGAAAATGGGTCATTTTTACTATTAGATTTATGTAGCATGCTAATAATGTGAAGCTATGGCTAAAGAGTAATGCTTTTGTTTAGTTAACGGTCAACCAGATGTGCAGTTAGAGGTTAGTATCACTATCTGATCCTGAATTATTTTGGAGGAAATAGTGAAATGTGCAGAAACAGACATATTTAGTAGCTACTCACTAAATGCCTGAGTGTCTGGAAGGTTACTTTTAAAATGTACTAGGCTACAGATTACTAGTTACTTTAAAATAAACTAATTTAAAACAAACTAAAATAACCCAGCCACACGCAAGTGTACTCCTAGTGCTGGTCCCAAGCCCAGGTAAATGGAGAGGGTTGCATCAGGAAGGGCGTCTGGCTTAAAATCTTTGCCAAATCCAAATGCGGATTCATAATACATAATCCACTGTGGCAACCCCTAAAAGGAGCAGTCGAAAGAAGATGAAAAAAATAAATAAATGAAATCTAAAAAAAATCTACATTTAAAATAAACTATTTTAATCACTAATATACCTTATTATATTTGATTACTTTTCTGGCAGCAAATGGTAAGTCGACTGCCTTTTGATTCATCAATCCTCAATAACCCATCATCGGCACCTGCTCATTAATCCTTGGAGACATTTTTATTTATTTATTTATTTATGAAGACTGGGAACAAATCTATCTAGTGCTGGAGGAATGGGGGTAGGGATGTGTGCAGTCAAATTGCCTATGTCTATAATGTGAGTACAAGTCTTCAGTGTACATGATACAGGAAAATTTAAATGCAAAAACTGTTTTTAAAAAGTAAAGTGTTAATGTTTAAAGCATTTGGTGTTCACAAGTGTGCACAAGAAAAAAGAAATTGCAGTTCTCACTTAGGACAGGCAGGTGCATTGGCCATTGGAGCAGAGTCAAGTTTGCAGCAGGGTATGAATGTAGCAGTAAATGTTGGTTATGGGCTACCATTTGACAGAAAATAAATGCTACAGCTTCTCCAGAAGCAAGCAGAGCTCCAGAGTCTTGTTTACCAGCAGAGCTTAGTGACAGATAATAACCCTGAAGCTACAACTACACCCTGAAGGTCTAGAGGAGTCTCCCCTGTGCTTTCCAAAACAGCTTGGACGCTTAGGCAGGTTGCTCCTGGTACTGGGCTTTAAAGTGGTTGTTAAAATAATGCTATTATAAAACCTGAAATATCATACATATTTTACATATTTTTTATATTTCACATTTTACTATGGAAGAAGATGGATGGATGGATGGATGGATGGATGGATAATTTACTAGTAATAAGAATTGATATTCAGAACTCAATTTATTAAAGTCACATGAAAAAGAAAGTATACCCTCTTTTATTTGGTCCTGAGCAGGTCTTAAAATGAGACAAATACAACTCAAAAACTAAACAAAAATGCAGAAGGAATGTGTGAAAAATTAAGTACAGTCTGACTGCTTCCATACAAATTAAGAGTGTAAATAGCAGCCAGGTGCTACTAATCAAGTGTCCCTAATTAACTGATCATTAGTAAGTGTGGCCACCTTTATAAAAGTGGTAATTTTGGCATTTTGCTGGTGTGGAGCATTCAGGTGTGTGCTAACACAATGCCAAGTGGGAAAGACATCAATAATCATTTTAGAGATGCAATTTTTGCAGCCTATCAGTCTGGGAAGGGTTATAAGGCCATTTCAGAACAATTTGAAGTCCATCATTCTACTGTGGGAATTGTTATTCAAAATTTGAAAATATTTAAGACAGTTGCCAGTCTTCATAGGAGTGGAGGTACCAGCAAATTCACCCCAAGGTCAGACTGTGCAATGCTCAGAGAAATTGCAACACCCCCAAGCACTACATCTCAGACTCTGCAAGCCATAGCCAAACAACAACAAGAAGTATTGCTTGTTTGGAAGGGTTGCCAGGAGAAAACTTCTTCTTCTTTCTAAGAAGAATATGGCTGCATGGCTTAAGTTTGCATAGAATCAAAGACTCAAATGTGAGGCCATCTGTCCAGTAGCTAGCCAAAATTGCATCAAGTAACAATGATCCCAAGCACGCCAGCAAATGTACAACAGAATGGCTGATAAAGAAACATCAAGGTGTTGCAATGGCCCATTCAAAATGAAATGCCATGGCAGGACCTTAAGAGAGCTGTACATTAACAAATTCCTGCAAAACCTCAATGAATTGAATCAGTCTTGTAAAGAAGGGTGTAACAGATTGATAAAATCATACAGAGAATGATTACCTCAAATTCTTTCTGTCAAAAGTAGTTCTATAAGCTAGTGAACTTAATGGGGTGTATTTAGTTTTTATGTCCCTGGTGCAGTGGCATTATGTTTTCAGGTGTCCATTTGTCTGCTACAAATATTGTTACCGCTGCAGGAGCTGACTTGTTTGCTGGATCTTTTCCAAACTTTGTGTGGTTAATACCTATGATGGGTACAACATCTGATAACATTTATGAGATTCAAGAGTCAAGGCTCAAGGTTTTAAGTCTTAGGCATACTGTGGCCAAGTTCTAGGCATTTCATCTTCTCCTTTTTGGCTTTATTTTTGTTAAATAATGACACACAGGAGTCTGTTGCATGTGGTTTTACACCTGATGATTAGATTCAAATAATTTTATGTTAAGCATTCAACATCTGATAATGTTAAAGAAACATTACACAATCACAAATAGCAGTCATACAGGTTAAAAAAAGCTCCACAACTACTGTTAGGACGGACAATCTTCTGCACTGCTGAGTGTAATGAGCTGTGTGTTTCAATCATTACCTAGGTACATGTAACAAGTGGGATATTGATTTTGGTAATATTATCCAGCTGAAAGGATCTAGTATAGATTGACATGCAACTGCTTACGTGTTGTTTTTACAGTCAGTACACATCAGGCAGTGAGGTGTATTCAACCAGAATACAAATGGACTTTTCAGATGTGGTGTTTTTGGTTATGAAATGAATGGAAAATTATGAGTGAATGCCACTAGACACAGGTTTGCTTGGTCAGCATGACCTGAAGTAGACACATGGAATAAAAGCATTTCAACTTGGATGATAATCTTGTCAGTAAATTGACAATGAAATTGCTTTTTATATTAAAAGTTCTGCAGTTTTCTATTATTTAAAAAAATAGAAATTTTAACAAAACCAAGTGACTGCAATACATCATGAGAGACATACTGTATCCGATCAAAATTTCCTAAAAATCAATACAAAATTTGTCAAGACATTTCAAACAAAACCTAAAATGTCAACCTCATTAGTTGACATTATTTATCAGTTATAAGCCATTAGAAACATTCAAAAACATTATACTTTTTCATCTGAGGAGCATGTAGTTCTTTGCAATCTTTCACTGCAATCCATTCAAATACTGAGGGACAGTTATATTGAAACAAACAAAAAAATATATAATTGCAGTAACCTTTAAAGAGAACTGTTACAGTGGGAGCATTTTGCATTTTTATAAACAAAGCTATCAGCCAGCTAGATTCAAAATGAAACTGGGATAAGGTCGAGGACAGATCTGGAGAGAGGATGTTAGATCTGGGAGAGCAACCATGAAGTACAGTCCTTGTGTATAACCCCTGAACTCTACGTGATTGATGGCTTCTATCAACAAGCTGCTGGCAAGGTTAAGTCCAAGATGCACAGTGTTCCTGCACAGTACGAGCAGAAAGGAAAATGGAAGATTTTTTTCCAGAACAGTTGTTAGAGAGTCCATGACAGGCATTCACAAGAAGGGGTAAATAAATAGGAATTACCGCATAATTTTTTGCAGCAATAAATTTACTAGGTGTTCTCTCTCAATCTTTCTCTCCCTCTCTCTTTTCACTTGGCTGTGGTAGTAAGCAGGGCATTAAAGATTCCTTTGAAATTCACTGTGGCCTAGTTGAAAGATGTACAGACCCTTAGCTAAATTCCATACTTGATTTAGGACTGTACAAAACTTCAGTAGAGTTTGCTCAATCATCCATTCATTCACTCACTGACTCAGTTAGCCTCTTATGGGCATATGTGGAGCATTCCCACCCAGCGGCTAATCTCTGGTTCCCTGTGCTAGATTTCCTGCTTGAGTGCACTGTAATGACATTTATATCATTTTGTGAGTAGCCTACTCACATTCCTTATAATTCCACCCACTCACAAATGTGCATTACATTATGCTGTATATGGAAGAAACATTGTGATGATTACAGAATAAATTGTAAATTAGAGTAAATCTCTCATAAATTGCCCATCATGGTTTTCCTGTACAGTGTTCTGCTGCTTGGCTGGTTATCATTAATTTTCATGTGGCGTATGCTTTAAATATGAATTCTCCCACAACGCATTTAATCAACAGTGCATGTGCTTCGGGTGCTTCTGGAGGCCCAGAAGTTGTAAATGAATCATGGATTGCAGCTGGTCCTCTGGTGCAAGGGCTTGCAAGGTCATATTTGGCTGAAAGGGCAGAGGGCTAATAAACTACTCTCCCAAATTGCTTTCTCTAAATGTAAGACTGATGCCCACATATTATCTATGGATGTCATTTTTTATAGCCAAAGGACTCGGTGTTTCATTCCTATTTTAATTAAGATTCACTGTGATTCTGCTCAACCTACAGACACGGAGAGTTTGGAATTGTTTTGATTTTGAAACCAGGAGAGAAAACAGCAAGGGTCAGATTATAGCTATAGGTACATTTTATGAATAACTGATTAATTTAGCCTGATTTGAAATAGTACACCTTTGGGTGAAATTTCTTTATTTAGCTAATATTATAAAAATACAACATTAAATTAGCCATATTTCACAGGTATATCTATCTGCCTACATGACTGCTGATAAATGAAACAAAATGTCAGTGCAGGCATGCCAATAAAATTTGATTAGAAAGTCTCTCCAGTACATAGTTTGTCCAATACGTTGCTGTGAAATTAATATTCTTCGACTCTTAGTTTTCCTGCTTAGCACATGGGGTCTGGGTCACACAGCAAAATTTACATAGCCTATAAAATATATTGATATATTTATTGGCCTTTACAAACTGTTATTAGCTGCTCTTTAATTAATGTAATGAATGCTATATTTAGAATCTTCCCAACCACTGGGAGGCAGAAAGATTCTTAAACAAGCATGTAAAAACCAAGAACCACCAAAAACCAAGGTGAAAAATGGAACGTAGAAGCTCCAAAAATTGCAGTTCCTCTTGTGGCCACTGGAACCAGGCTCCAAGAGTAAGTCTATCCCACGGATTCCAAAGTCAAAAAACCTCACAGGATCAAAAAGTGTGTCTACAGTCTTAAGTGGAAATATCAAATGCTGTGTGATAAGGTGAGTTCTGAACATTGTGCTTCAGTTTGGGTGAGTGAACTTTTAGGACTTTATTAGTCTGGCACTAATTAGCAAATGTGTGTGTGTGTGTGTGTGTGTGTAGGTGTTTCAGTGGGTGACATCACAGTGATTATATCCACATTTTATACAATCTATGATAAAAACACAGTCCTAAGATAGTGTATGGTTAGCATACTGTGTATTCATGCATAAGGTGTTTATCTGTATCTTCTTATTCATACATATAGTTCCAGCAGACACATTACCATCCCATTTGAATTATCTTCTTATTTCTGCTTGGTAATTTACTGGCTTCAGAGTTGTGTGAACAGATGTAACTGACATAAATAACATGCACATGTAAAAATGATCCATACTCCACAAGCATTTATAAAGAATGAATGTGTGATTAAAAAAAATGCATACATTAGACACTGAAGTGGAAAAATAAGGTTAGAATTTAACATGAAACAAAGTAGACTCACAGCACTTACATTTTCTTTTTTTCTCCTGTTTACAAAAACTTGTATTAATGTGTACAAGTCATCATTTACAAACTTTTTTTGCTTTGTTTTGTTTTCGTTTTTTTTTTTGTTTCTTGTTTGTAATCTATTTCTTTTTTAACACCTGTCAAGGTCCTTTCCACTAACCTTCACAGCTGACACACACAACTATTTTGTGTGCTGGTTTGGGGATATTGTACGTCTGCTGTTGCCTAAAATGTCACAAAAGAACTGATGGTGAAAACAAGTAAATGTGCAAATGATTAAACATGGAAGCGTCTATATGGATATCTGTGTCTGTGGATGGGAGTGGAAATGAGGCTCTGCATAAAACTTCACCCTGACTGAGATTTGTAAAAGAGGAGCCTGCATACAGTATGCACAGTTTTTGTTCATACACACAGCTTTAGTCATATATCTACACAAACTCTCATGCCCAGTAACTTGTGAAAAACATTATCTATGACTTCAGCTGCCCAGATGTTTGACTTTTAGTGGCAGTTACTGTTTGTTTTATCTCTTTGACCTTTTGTGTTAAACACTTAACAGCTTTACTGAGAAAAGCATTGATTGATTATTTTATATCAAGGCTAATAGGAGTCAATCATCCTGTTTATGTGCAGGTCAGACAACCAACACAAGGTGCTAAAAGCTGAGAAAAACTTCGATCACAATGAATGGATTTATGGTAGAATAATTTAGACGTAACATGCAGTGCAGTCAGATGTTTTGTAATACTGAGCTGCCACTATGTGGGTTTAAACAACAATTTAATAAAGAAAGTTGATCACAAAGAGAAGCTATCTCTTGGTGCACCTTTACAACTGGCCTTCTTTGCATTCATAACCATCAATAGGATGCTCATAAATTTACATATCAGACTGTATCATATTAATTAACATCACCAGTGGTGACAGAGGCACAACGTCTGCTGTCTCCGTTATAGCAATGCAAACCTTTCTCTTTTTTCCTCCCACCCCACCACAAATGATATATTATTTTTGTAAAGATTTACAAAGATTCAGACAATGTACCTAATGTGCCTGGGTTACGCTTAATTAGTGCATAAAGTGTAGTGCTATTCACACAAATATGTTATGAAAAAAACATTCTCCAAGGAGAATACAGTTACACAACACATGGAAAGATGCACTGCATAGAATAACTTTTTGAAGTTGATGTATTTTCTGAACAGTCCTTATTAAGCTTCACAGTTAAATGTAATGCTTGTCATGTGCATTAAACTTAAACTAGTTTATTTTTATACAGTGAAGACAAGTTCACAACCTCAAACATGATTATTGCCTATTGACAATGAAGATAAGGGATAAGTGAGGAGCATTGTTCTAGACCTTGGCCTGCTCTTAGGGAAGGCCTTATTGAGTGTCTCCCAGGCCTGGGAGATCCCTTTGGTGTCTATAACAGAAGATGAGAAACAGAGATATAGGCAGGAAACATGTAGCATGGAAACGAGAACACACAAGTGTATAACGAACCAACCATAGAAAGGGAGTGTTTAATGTATGCTGTCATAAAACATTATGTACAGTGTTAGCAAAATGCTGGTGTTTTCAAGAATACTGTGTGCTTAGTTTTGTTTTTGAATGTGACCCTGTTGTATCCATTCATCCATTTTCTGCCATTTAGACTGCTGCCTGTACATGGATAAGTAGAGACGCCTAGACCTCCCTCTCTCTTGGGCCACCTCCTATAGCGATTCCAGGTCAACA
>VUQH01041531.1:18494-34533 GCA_015106775.1 Etroplus canarensis | reverse complement strand
ATTCCAGGTCAACACCAAGGTATTCCTAAACCAGCCAAGAGATGTATTCTCTCCAGTGTGTCCTGGGTCTGCCACAGCTACTCCTTCTGGTAGGACATGCCCAAACAAACTCAACTGACTCCTTTTGATGTGGAGGAGTAGCAGCTCTACTCCAAGCCTCTCCTGAATGACTCACCTCCTCACTCTCTTAAGGCCTTTTCACAAAGGGTGAACACAAAAAAGATTTGCCTCTGTATCAAACAAAGCGCAGCACAATGCAAACGTGGTCGGGACACACTCGCACATGCCAATGTCAAAGTTGAGTGATATTGAACTTTGATTGCAGCATGCTGTGATGTACTTTAGCGCAGCCAATAGAAACGAAAGCCTACAACACAATGACAGGCAACTGGTGCACATAGACCAAGACCAGATGCAAAAAACGAGGTAGTGCAGCCAGAGTACGGCAGTCAGTGCAACTCAGATTTTGGGCCATTCAGTCAAACTGGCTGTAAGCACAGTGCATACCATGTTCTATGTGAAAGGAATATACAGCTGAGCCCAGATACCCTTAGAAGGAAACATTTCCACTGCTTCTCATTCTTTCACTAACTACCCAAAGCTCATGACTGTAGGTGAGGGTAGGAATGTAAATAGACCTGAAAAATAGACAACTTCATATTCACACTCAGCTCTCTCTTGATTACAACAAACTGGTACAGTGCCACTGCAGATGCTGCACCAATCCTTCTGTCAATCCCCCACTCCTTTCTCACTTGTGAACTCGAGATACTTAAACTCCTCCACTTGGGGCAGCAACTCCCAACCTGGAGTGGGCACACCACGCTTTTCTGGCCAAGAACCATTGCCTCAGATTGGAAGTCCTAATTTTCATCCCAACCACTTCACACCACAAACCACCCCAGTGTGAGCTGGAAGTCATGAAGCCATTATAATCAGGCATTTCTGGATTATTAATAACTCGAATACCTAAATGTCATAGTTAGTGTATCTCTGTGAAAATGGCTAATATCCACCAGTGTGTCATCAGCCACCATGCAGTTTTAAAACATTCTTGCTCAAAAACATGAATTTATTTATAAAGTGTTAAATTAAGTATAACTCCCCAAACAAAGCAGATGCTTGTTTATCCTGGCCAAGCAAGGATCCTTGGGTGGAAATAAATTTCAGTAACTTGTTACAGTCTGTAGCATTAAAAGGACCGTTGGTTGCTCATCTACTCATCTATACACCATCTGTTGAGTTTGGGAACACAGTTACCAGGTTATCACTCTCTTTGGGGACAAAGTATTTGTGGAGTTTTACTGTCTGTGGGTTTTTAACAGTTTGTTTAGCTTTATGGTTTGTGTATTCATTTTTGGTGAGTGAAGAAATGCATGTTAGCTCATACTCGTGGCAAGCTGTAGCTTGTTTGCAGAGATCAGTGTCAAGACACATCCACATTCGTAGTGTAGATACACACAGTCTCTAGTAGCAGATTATCTGATCCTACTCAGTGCATAAGCGCCCAAGTGGCACCTTGTATTAAAAACATGCCTGGCACTGCCAGCAAGTGTTGTCAGATGCTCCATAAACTGAAAAAGTTAACATTCCCCAAAGACACATCAGAACAGCTTCACAAGTCTACAGAAAACCATTTTCCTAGGATCCTAACATTGTGAATACAAGTAGGATATGAGCTAGGGGGATGGTATATTTTATCTCACATTCATCAGTAGGAGAAATGTTGTTAGGTAAAATGATGAGCATGGTGAAACAAAATTGCTGGTCACAGTACATACGCTTTACACTCGGTTCACTTCAAAAGACCCATTGAACCTGAACAAACATGGACAGTGGATGTTGGCTCAAAAACCTCTCCCCACCATAAAATCCCTTGAGTATATACTGTTTGCCGAGTATCTGTACATCTACAATGGCCTCAGATGGTGGACTACAAGCGCACACAGATTTTCCAGTGAGCCTAAACAAATCCCAGTACTAAACAAAATCACGCCAGGCCCACTGCTCTATCTTCTATTCGTGCATTTTAAACATCAGATTAAAATGTTGTTACTAGTCAGACTAAAAGAAGCGCATGTTCTAGTATAATCACCTCATCAGCAGGAATTTCACAAACATTGCGATAGAAAGTAGCAGAAGCTGGAGGCAGTGTACTGTTTCCAGATCCATGGCTCCCCTCCTTTTAGCTTGGCTCCACAGGGAGTGGAAGTGTGACAACATTGCGTTTGTTGTTCCTCCCCACCTTACTGCCTACATAAGCTTCCTATGTTACTTTTGGGAGGTTCACCAGGCTCTTTTAACTTTACCAGACTTTATTTTACTTTAATTGTCCTGTCCCTGAGCACAGAAAATGTTCCCTTTCTTCTCCCAGATGCAATCTCAGTTGGTTTTATAGTTTTCATTGTGTAGGCTACAGTGGCTTTCACTCCTGAGGATGATTAAAGAAAACAGTGTCCTTAATAGCGTTTGAAACTACTTCTGACACAGCATCTTTTAGAGAGAACATCCAAATATCAGTAATTTAAGCTGTCTGGCTTTACTGATGTACTATATACTGTAGAAGGATGAAATACTGTAAAATACACACAGAGGGATCAAAATGTGTAATATTATAAGCCTAATTAAGTGTAACCTTTTGTGGGCTTTAATTTTAACGTGTGTAAAAATGTACTAAGCTTAAACCAAAAAGCTTCTAACAGGAAGGATTTTCTGTAGTTCTGTAGTCCAATCCTGAAATCTTTGCATGATTACACATGTTGATGTCACTAGCAAATGAAACTGGTCATTTGGCCATTTACTATCTGTCTTCTATACATCCTGAGAGCATGAACTGCACAGGTAAAATGCCAGTTGTCTCTTTCAGCATCTCAACTCAGTACACAGTTAAAGTTTAGCCATCTGTTTCCACACATGACCTTTCTTTTTAATTGGCTAAATTAGAGGAGAATGAGGAAGACTGGCTGGATGCTCACTCCTGTCCAATTCTAATATTGAAGAAACAAATGTTATTTACAGTGACAAATAGCACTGGGGAACTATGTCTGTGTCAGCTGCTTTCCACCTGGCCATGTTGAACACCTGCCCAGAACCAGTTTGGTTCACTGCAGATGGCTAAGGTGAGCTTTCTACTCTCAACAACCTTTCCTGTAGGCGGGATTAATTCCTACTCTCTAATAATAACTTCCTGGAATTATCAAATATGAGTAGCTGCAGAGCAGATGATGATGAATAGAGAGGGTAGATTCATGAACAGCATAATCATGAACATGCATGGTTAAAAGGCAGGATTTGATCTTGTTGAAATGTTGCCCGATACCTCTTATTTGTTGTTTTAAATAATAGTTTATTTCTTAAAGTAATAATGAAAAGAAACACTTGGTTGTACTCCATTCAGTCTTCTGTGCTATTACAACAGAGGTGCTGGGCTTGCTGTGGCATCTAATCATGTGGCTTTGTATTCAATGCTAAATCATTCTGCAGTTGCCAATGAGACTTTTGTGATTTGAAAAAGAATTAAGGGTAATGCACTCATACTGAAACTCCTTTGGTATCTTTCAGTCCCCTAATTAAGGCACTTGTTAGGGTAGCATTAATACACAAACAGATAGGCAGCTATTTATTAACTATTCATCTGATAAGCTTGTTACTGTACACAGGAGATTACATCACAGTGATCATGCTTTTTAACCAGAAATTTGTTTTAAATGGTTCCCAGCAAAACACAGACACATTCACAAAATGCAGTAATTATATATCATGGGAACAGATTCCATTATTGACCTTTTTATTTTTTCAAAATTTATCATGGGCTTTTAAATTAAAAGTTGCTCTCTATGGCTGGCCTACTGATTAACCCATTTGTACATACTAAATCTATTACAATAAATGAACTGTCTTTAAATAAAAGTAGTATATCCATAATTGAAATTAGTTGATTAGGTATAGGTCAGCAATGCTCAAAGCTAACCCAGTTACAAAAGTATGTAAACATGTGAAAACAATTATTTATATCCACAGGCTTCCCTCCGAAAGTGTTGCCATTTATAGTTCAAATTCTGATGTATTTTCATCATGTTTGAAGGAAGAGGAATCCGGGGAAATGCCAGGAGCCATTGTTCTTTTGATAACCAGACAACCACAAAGCTAAGATAGACTCGGCAACAAAGCAGAGCATCTCCTGTGTGTCTTCTTGTTGTTCTCCTTTCACTAGAAACAAGCTGAGGGAACCTTATGACAGGCTGCCATAGTGAGGTATAAAAAAAATAAGGCTTGTAAAATAACATTGGCACCTTCGAGTAAGCTTTATGAAAAGCTGAAAGACAAAAAACTGGTGCCAAAATTCCAATCTCATTATTTATTGCCAACAACTGTACTTGCCTCAGAAGAGGTCATACTGTTGTTGTGACTGTGGCCAGGGACTTGGCTAGCCGACTATGTGTAGCTAGTGGGCAGAGGTTTCAGGGTCACACATGGACATGCCTAAAGGAAGGTGTGTAATGAAGCTTTTAGACACAGCTGGTGCTTGCCAGGGCACGCCTAAAGTTACAGTACAACCACAAATGAAAGGTCATTTTTGGTCTAAAACTGTTGTAGATTAAATGTGTTTTCCAGTGGGGAGGAGGTGCGTGTGCTGGCTACTGGTAAGTATACTGTAGATTAACCTTGGTTTGGGGTGGCTCTCAGGCTAAAGACTAGGAAAAGATGACAAATGACTTTGAGAGTGTGCTCTTGACCACCAAACCCTTTGTCAGTGTATCCCTGCAGAGTGCCAATGAGAAATACAGGGGAAAGCACGGCAAAGCAGATCTCATCAAGTAATGTATAGCAGCAATACAATGAACGATGAAGGGTAGCCCAGGGGTAATCGATAATTTGAGCCACCAATCTGTTCCAGGTGCTTTATGATGTGACTGAGGTAATTATCACCAGATCGATGAAAGAGTTTGTTGTACAGACGAACTGTGGAGGGAGGGGTAATTGGTTTCTGCTACTGAACCGATTTTATGTATGTATTTTTCCAACCTGGGGATAGGGGTTAAAAATGATTCTCTCTAGAAAAAGGAAGATAGTGTTTGCCCCTTACTATTTGTTCAGGCGCTAGGACCAATATTCTAAGATATCCATGGGTTTATTTGCATTTGCATGCATCATTAAATGCTCACAAAGGGACCTTTGGTGAATCTTGGAGCAAGAAAGAATGTCTGAACTAAAAAGGGAGGGAGAAAGAGAAAAGGGAGGGTGTCCAAAGAAAAGACAGTTCATTTTGGGGGAGGAAAAGAGAGGCTACTTCTTTAGTGTGGAGAAAATGTATTTTCAACCATGCTATTCCAAGTATAAGAGAATGACTTATTTCTTGCCTTTTTTATTTTTAATAAAGTTGTTGCCAGACTGGATCACCTAAAGGATTGCTCTATTCTGCTATGATTGACTGTTTCTCTGTCAGGAAACTGATGACTATGGGCATTTGCAAAGGTCATGCAGCAGCTTAATGGGTCAGTTATGAACTTGGTTGTTTGTTGTTTAGCTGGTTGGGAATCAGTAATTCCCAACCAGCAGGTACAAGAACTGCCACAAGGGCTATTTTTGCATAAGCTTCAGGGGATGTGAAAAGAAAAGCTATAAAAAAAAAAGGAGATGAAGAAAAAAGACAAAATTGCATGGACTGCACAAGTTTGAGCATAAAGGTTAATAAGACGTAACCAATAACCAATGCAAACAGACAGCCTGAAGATTTACATAAATGATTGAAATCTAAAAGTTATAGTCAAAAGACAATTTAATATGGCTCAGGATATGTATAAATAGTTGAAACGTCTAATTAAATAATGAGTAGCTATTTTATGAAGTAGTAACTAAAAGTTATAGAATGGTTCAAACAGCTACCCGTAGTTTGTAAATGATTTGCATATTGTTGTCCAGAAATGGCTAAATAGCCAAATGCAATGTCTACAGAAGCTTAGTATTTAAAAGATACTGTTTAAACACTACACTAATGAATAAATAAATAGCTCAGATTAAACTGACCTAAACAGTTCAACAGGATGAGTAGTATAACAATATCCACTTTTATACATAAACATTTACACATAAATCAGGTTTACTTTAGTTTAAAAGAACAGGGTGGTGTTAATAAAGGTGCAATAAAGGGCCTGTATTGGGCAATATGAAACCAAAAAGGCCGTGTTAGATAGTTGACTGAGCATTTTAGGATATTCCTAATAATGTAATAACCAGTTATAGCAAACACAGTCCTTCATGCATCATGCAACGGTTTTTTTGACTATAATGCTCATATATAGGAGCTTGTCTATAATGCCGATATTTTGAAGAATTATCTGGCTCATGAGAAGTTAAATTTCCCATTATGTTCACCAGCTAGTGATGAGCTGGCTATGCAGATAGTGTTTTTTGTTTGCTGATTTTGTTTTGTTTTTTGCTAAAAACAGCTCCCCGTTGTCACTAGAAATTAGGTTAATGAGAGCAATAAGAGTGAACCAAACCATCAAGCTCAAAGCAATGAGGGGAAAAAAAATTAAAACAGCCCATATACAGTAGCTGAGAGGAAATGGAGAATTAAAAATGAACCTTCAACTGCACCCTTGTATTCTCTCCAAGGGGTCACCACAGCAGATTAATAAGCATTGGTAATTTGGCAGAGGTTTTACACCAGATGCCCTTCCTGATGCAACTCTCCATGGTGAGAGGGGCTTGTGTCCCCACCTGAAAATGAACCAGGGACCTTGGCTTGTAAGGCAAAAGTGTAAACCACTACACTACGGGGGTACACACAAACTTGGCTGTGGTTTAGTCACTACAAGAGACCTCCTGCATATCATTGTCATATAATCAATTGTTGGTGTAAAAAAAATATGGATTAGTGCATGCAAAAATATTTATCCAACATATCAAATTAACTGAAGAAAATAAAATTGGTTTTATTATTTACTCTTCTATACTATGTACATTTGATTTGAGGTCATTTGCATTTCATATATTAAAAAAAATCTTTGCAAAGGAAGGAGGACAGGGTATTAAGAAAGATGACAGGTGGCTATGATGAGCTCAGAAGACTTTGACTAGAGGTGAGGGATGTTGGTAATAGAGGTCTAATTCGGTTGGCAGGTGACCTTGATAGGATGAAATCATCTGAGGTCTTTTATGTCAGACTTCCTCAAGAACAGGGTTTCCATCACATGAAAACATATTCATGTCAATATGCATTTTTAACACGGACTGGCCTTTTACACCTTTAGCTAATAATCTTCTATGACACCACTACTCGCCTACCTCATGCTGCTTTGTTGCAGATGATTCTCCCTGCAGACTCGCTTTTGTTCATTTTACTGTTCAACTCCCTGTGGGTGAACTTACTCTCCTGCATGTTCTCAGCACTAATTGACCTGATCTTAATATTGATGAGAGATTTAATGTCTTGCGTGATCTGGGATTTGCACTTTTTTTCATGTCATTCATCATTGGGTCCAACCAGCATTCACATTAATATTTATATAAGCTTATTATACACCAGGAAAAAGTAAAATATTATCGCCATGCAACCCATAGAGCAACTTCACACACAAAACAGTCACATCTCTTTACCTGGGCAGAGCCCCTACAGACATAATATTTTAACTTGGTGGGTTTTGATTTTTGCCACATATACAAAAAGTCAAATTTTCTGAAAGTAGAATTAAGTTTGAAACATTTATTTTGACTTTACACTTTTTTCTGTTAAAAGTTTTTCTGTAATGGGGGTGTTGACCCCAAAGCTACTATAAACCTCCATACTAGATACTACAATAAGTGTTCAATTTAAGTTTGATTGTCTATATAAGTAGGCAAAATATTAGCAGTAGTAGTAGCTATTAGTTTCAATCTGAATTCAAAATATTGTGTCCATTTCCAGCAGTGATGGTGACAATGTGTAATTGTTTTCTATATTTGTTTATTTTACAGCACAATATGGACAAAAGTACTGACCCACAATTCTTAATCATTTAATTGTGATGTTCCATTCAGTTCCACTATATTGCAAGTCAGATATTTCATAATCAACTATAAGTATTAAATGTTGCAAAGTAGAAGCTCTTAGGAACTGCAGCAACTCAACCTCGAAGTGGCAGATCTCATAAAGTTACAGAGTGGAGTCACCGAGTGCTGAGGCTCACAGTGCATAAAACACTCTGCTGACTCAATAATTGCAGAGTTTAAAACTTCCTGTGGCATTATCATCAGCGCAAAAACTGTGTGCCAGGTTTTCATGGCCGAACAGCTACATGCAAGCTTCACATTCTAAAGCACAATATCAGGGAAGGATGGGCTTATGAAAACCAGGACACCACCAGAGTCTGCAGCAGTGGAAATGTGTTAGGGATGAGGGAGGAATTATGCTTCTCATTCTGGCAGCTGACTTAATGAGTCTGGGTTTGGTAAATAACAGGAGAACATTACCTGCTTGACTGTACTGTACCAACTGTAAAGTTTGTTGTAGAGATAATGGTATTGGATTTGTTTTTATGGGATTGGCCTGGGCCCCTTAGTGCCAGTGAAGGGAAATCTCACTGCTTTAGCTTACCACCTTGTGCACAATTCTATGCTTCAAACTCTTGTGAACATTGTGGGGAAGTCAATTTTCTGTTCCAACATGACTGTGCCACAGTGCACTAGGCAAGGTCCATAATGGCATGGTTGGATGAGTGTGACTTGACTGACTCTCATAGCGCCCCGACCTCAGCCAAACTGAACACACTTGGGACAAATCAGGATGGGCCAAATGTGAGCCAAAATCTTGTAGAAAGCCTTCTCAGAAGAGTGAAATCCGCAAAGGGGGGGATCAACTCTGCATGAATGCCTATGGATTTAGAATGGGATGTCATAAAACCTCCTGTATGTGTAATGTGTAGGCAGCCCAGTACTTTTGTCCATATAGTATAAGAAACACCAGTGCTTGTATGTGTCCAGTCAGATGATTTTTATTCAAATTTTCAGTCAAATTAATTTTTTTAATTTGAATCCCAAATTGATTAAACATATTTCTTGTTTACCTTAATAGCATCAAACAAAACAATATAATTTGTTTGTTGTGGCGAGTCCATCTCTGTCTGCTCTGCATCATAGGAATTTGCAGCAGTCTCTTTAATTCATTGTAAATGTGATTGATGCTTGCAAAAACCTTCCAAGACAGTACCACAATCAATTATGTTTGATTTATTGTCTTTTAAGTTTCAGTATGCATTATATAGCCATTGTAACTGTGCAAACTCATGGAACCATGATCATTGTTTTTTCCAACCCCCCTGTATGGTGTATGTCTCAAGCTGTGCTCATCATATTTCATTACTATAAGTCACAATGAAGTTATTCTTTTGAATTGTGCAAGAAAAAACAGTTTTTGTCCAACTTAATTAAAACCCAGACGTATCTTACTGGGCAAGGCCTTTTTTTCTACCTTCATGACTCAGTAATCAACAGAAGTAAATCATCTACAGTCTATTGCATCAGTCGCCAGCAGGCTGGAACAAATGCAAAAAATAAATAGACCTACTCTGGCATGCCCTGAGTTACTGGCAGGAGCTGCAAGGTTACTCTGTGAAACACACAGAGGCACCTTTGGACCACATGCCTACATCATCACAGAGAAAGCCAGTTTAAAGCACGAAGCTATGGAGTGCTGATCAGATGTTGATGCTAGCTGATATATATTACTATGCCTTTGTGCTGGCATCAGCTCTGGCCAAAAGGATTTATGCTTTTGGTTTTTCCTTCTGTCCACTGGTACTATTTTCATGAATGCCTTATCTCTTTAAAGCCCTGTGGGAATTTCATTCAATTTGGCACAAACTCCTGCTTGGACTTAAGGGTGTTGTGGCTACATTCATGTGGTCACAGATCACTTTGATTTCACAAAGTTTTTTTTTTTTTAATAAAAGAAAAAAGTGGTCATAACTGAAGAATATACTTCCTAATTATGAAAAAATGAAAATGTAATGAAAATGTAATTTTTTAAATATTCTTTTTCTAAAAGGGTGTGATTTTAATTACCTGCAATACTTACCATTGGTTACAGTAGAAAAATTAGATTTTTTTTTACAGGTAAGAAGAAACAAATTAAGCTTTGAGTAATTTTAAGTAGTGTGCAACTCCAGGACATTTAAGAGTAAAGGAGATTCTTTGATTAACTTCAAATAATTTCAGAATTTTGGGTTAATTTCCTTCATGCTGAATTTTAATTGTATTGTAATTTTAGAGGCACGGGCTGTAATACAGAGTGGGCTAACTGCATTTTACATTGTAATTACACATTATTTTAGTGTATTAACTGTTCAAGTGTTTTCTTATAGTATGCAAAAGATAGATAGGTGAGATAGGTGCTGTTTTCACTTCATGAAGCATTATACACGAAAAATAAACACTACGAAACATTACAGGACATAGGCCCATGTGAGTTTACAATGATGGAACCACTGGATAAAAACATGTACCTTTTGAACACCAGAAATATATGCAAATGTCTGATAACATGTCTTATTATATAAATAATATATACATGAGATATAAAATTTTATGTCCAGCTGCTCGAGCCATTATTCTTTTCTACAACAGAAGGGGAGACTGTGACCATATTTTATATTATCTGGAATACTGAATTGTTGACACTAATCTTTTCTGGTCATCATTTAAAATCATTCAAAGTCTTCCCTGCATATATTAAAAGAGTCAAGACAGACAAGAATGTAAATTGCAAATTAATATGTTGAGAGAGGAAAACTAAAGTGAGGCAGTATTTTTAGTTTCATCCTGTGATCTAGTATCATTAAAATATACTCTATCCTCAGACCTGTGGATCACTGGAGCTACAGTCATGTGAAAAATAAAGTACACTTTCTTTTATATCAGAACATTAAAAATTATAATCAAGTCATTAGCACACCTTAAAATTAGTTAAATACAACCTCAGATGAAGAACAGATCACATATTATACTCTGTTTTTGTTTTCTCTCTGACAAAATGCAGAAGCAGTGTGCAAAAATATAAGTACACCCTTACTGCTTCTGTAGAAGTTAAGAGGGCAAGTAATAGCTAAAGTGCTGCCAATCCAGTCCACTTGATTAATTGATCATCAGCATGTGACCACCCCTATACAAGTAGAAATTCTGGCAGCTTGCTATTCTGAAGCATTCAGGTGTGTGTTAACACAATTCCAAGAAGAAGAACATTAGTAATGATCTTACAGAAACATTTGTTCCTGCCATCAATCTGGGAAGGGTTAACAGGCTATTTCCAAAAAATCTGAAGTCCATCATTCTACAGTGAGAAAGATTAACAAGTGGAAGGCACGCAAGACAGGTGCCAGTCAGTAGTGAACGTTGGTGGTGGAGGGGTGATGATTTGGGCTTGTTGTGCAGCCCAGTGTAGTCACTGAGTTGACTCTGAATGCCTCTCTCTGTGCATTAAAATATTCCAGAAGCTATATATTCAACAGCTAACGCTTAACGAAATTGGGTCACGCAACAGGACAATGATCCCAAGTAATCCTTGAAATGAAGGACAGCAAAACAAAATGATCAAGGTGTTGCAATGCCTCAGTCAAAATCCAGACTTTATCCTGATTAAAACTGATTGAAATTATATATTTTTATTTATTTATTTATTGAGTGGGGGCAAATCCTCAACAAAGTCATATAGAAAAAGATTACTTACTTGTTGCTAAAGGTGGTTTTACAAGCTATTGATTCACGGGGTATGTCAGGTTGGTGGAGTGATGTGGACCCAAAATGCAGACTTACAGACTAAAGTGGAGAGGATAACTCAAAGCGAGCGTTTTAGAAAGCCGATGAAAGTCCAAACAAACAGTCCAAGGGTGCAAACTAAAACAGTAACACAGGGCAAGGTGGAACCAAAACTAGACTTAACTTGGCTAAACATGACTTGACCAGATGAGCACTTGGCATGACAGGATACGAAAAAACTCTTAACCATTGCAGGCCAACAACACAACACAACACAGAGCAGAGGGAGGCAGGGGTATAAATATACAAACAAGCAACAGGGGGGAGAGGAGCACAGGTGGCAACAATCAAGGGCAGGAAGTAAAACTGAAGACAATACAAGACACAAGATTGACTACAAAATAAAACAGGACACAGGCGAAATTACAGAGGACATACTGTAGAGACAAGACCGAATTTGACAAAAGACATGAAGCAGCAGGATCTGAAGAACTAAAAAAGAACAAGAAGAAGAACTAGGCAAGGCGCAACTGAAGTATAAACATAAACAAAGGATGAATGGCAGAATCAAAAACCAAGGATCTCAAAACTATAAAAGAAGCTCAGGAACTCAAAAGCAAACAAAACCAAACTTCAAAAAACCTAGGAACATGACAGGGTGATTCTCTATGTTGGCTTCATTTTTGTCAAATAAGTAATGACACAGTGAAATTGGTTGGGTGCTGTTTTACACCTGATTTTAAATTGAACACATTTTTAGACCCTGGTAATGATGAGATGATTTTTTTTCTTATATAGTTATGTGTAAAACCATAGAACTAAAATAGGCTGTACTTTCTTTTTCACATGACTGTACCCTAATTGCTAAAGGTTATTTAATGTAACACTGTGACGATTTCCTCTCCCATGCAGGAACCATTCCTACACTGTTGTCCTTGTAAATTAGGTGTGCACTGGAGATTAATGGTTAACAGCAACTATTCCAAGAGAAGCATCATCAGCAAAGCATATAATTAAATGGTTGTCTCATTTACTTAGTGAACTAATGTAGCTTAAATACAATCTAACTTCATTAAACCATATAAAATGTCACCCACTCAGATTTCACACAAACATTCAAATACTTATCTATATGGATGCAGATTCACATTAATTCCAAGTATAAAAGGCACCATAAAGTAGCACATACAGTTAGGTGGCAAAATAATGGTACTATTTACAGAATATCTTTAGAAACTGTGTTTTTTTCTGAATCAAAAAAAAATCCTCAAATTAATTGCTTCTATCAGCTGGTTCAATTCCCGAGCTGCACTGCAAAAGACAAAGTGCTGAGCCAAACATGGTGCCCTGTCCCATCAATCATCGCTTTGTATTAACTACCCCACCTCCCATCGCAAAGAAAACAATTAAAGTTTAACTTGTTGATTTGTTATGGAAGGCCATAAATCACGCCAGTATGTGGAACCCACCGTCTCCTGGGGCCTCTTTTCAAGTTCCTCGATCAGTGAGCTGAGGTTAGAAAGCAATGCTTTGAACTACTCTGATGCTGTTCAGTTATTTATTTATTATTCCCTTGTTTGTTTTGAATAAAATGATAGTTGCTTCAGTCACCTTAAAATATGCTGAATTAAAGCTCCTTACGTGAGCTCATAAGCACTGTGCGTGTACATATAGATAAAGTGCTTACATTTTTTCAAAAGAAAGGCAAAAAACACTTTCCAGAGGCAGTGAGATACTGAAGTCTTGAAGATTATGGTATCTTTATGGCTTTCTGTTTCTTCCAACTAAAGCACAGTGACTTGGAGAAATGTCTGTTTGTCTCAGCAGGGTGTCATTTTGAGACATGTAGTGACACATTGTTTTGAACAACCAAAACTGTTGCAGCTAATGAGCTGTTCTCTTCTCGTAATGCTCTCTCTCTTTTCTGGACTGGCTATTGATATTTTCTGCCCCTATATTTATTCAACATTTTGAATGCAAACACACTGTGCATGTGAAAATTTTCCATCAATTACAGACACTTATCAATGAGCTATTTTGGTTGTGTTGGTGCCTTTGTCTGCCAGGATAAAAGAGGTGGGCATTGTGATAATGTCTGGACATCAAATGCATGACTTGAAGTGAGTCACCATTTCCAATGCTTTGTCTTGAAAGTGTTTACTTCTTGGCTACTATTACTCATTGTATGCATTATAAAGAAAGGGAACGAAAGGGATCCCTTGCCTTTTAGTTTAACTGGCAGGCTCAAATCCCAGATTCAGTGACATTCAGTGATCCTACAGGGAGCACAGAAATTCTCAGCATGTTATGTTAGAAGAAGAGGAAGAAAAGCCAATTTGATAATGAGATACAGCACAGAGGCTGTCCAGGTACTCAGCTTCAGCTGCACAGGAGACCTTGTTATTGTCCGGGGCAGGCCACGGGTCAGAAAGCCTCTGTCTGAATTTTTTATGGATGGAAATTTGTCTGAATAATATCAAGTGCACTGAGTCTGCACAAGTAATGAGACTTAACATGTGTTTCATCAGCTTAAAATACATCAGAATCCACAGACAGAAGTCTGACCTTGTTGAATTGTCAACAAAATAAGCTGATTCAATAAATTACAAGACACTGGTAGCTTTCCAAATCACCATATCCCTTTAAAATCAAGCCACGGTGCTACTGGCTGATGTTAAAGGGGTCTTATTGAATTTACTTTTATTTGATAATTGAATAAAAACACTGAGCTCATTACCACTTTAGTCTGCAAAGCTAATCTACCACTGACATGTTTAAGACTCCGTGGTTGAAAAAGCAAATTAAGTTGTTGATGTTGTATATTCATTACAGCCAACCATTTAAAAAAAAATGTCACTCGTGTGGATTATAATTGTTTTGCTTCTGACTATTAATGGTAAGGTTAACATTTGAAATAAATTAGATTGTGTGTAACAAACCTCTTTGCTCTGAGAAAAAAAAAGATAGGGAAATCATATCCATTAAAAAGTCTTTCATTCCACTGTTCTACCTAATTAAGGAAGCAGTTCTATTCTCTGTTTACATAACTTTGCAGTGGGCACAACAAGTGCAGAATGAGCACTGTGGTTACTGGCAAACTGACCAAAAGGAGAGATGAACTTTCCTAAAAATGTTCACTTTGTAGAGAAAACTCAAGTAAGCTAAAGACACAAAGGCCACAGACATGGTCAGAAATCCTCCTTGTCATCAGTCAAACAAATGGATGGTGTATGGACATGTGTGGTACATTAGAAAATCATCTGAAGCAGGAAATTTATATGTTATGGGAAACAGTATGAACTTTGTTAGACCACGCAAAAAACATATCCTTAACATCCAGACTAAATCGTAACATTTTAGCCCGAATCTGATTCATCTAGTTGTTGAACACAGTTTCCACATCTAAGCCAACTACCATGGTGTGAAGACACATACTGAATAGCTGGTTGCCAATAAAGTCACTTTAGCTGGTCCTGACTTTGATTTCTGGCATGTTTTCAGAGCTCTTGCGCTATCTGGCAGAGGCATTCTAGCTAATGAGCTAACCGTGAGAAGTGTAAAAGCCTACCTGCTGGCTTCAGAGCCCAGAGTTTTAACTAAAAGGCAGGACAGCTAAGAGCCCCGCTGAAATGCATTTCTTTCAATTAGAATTTGAAGATGCCCCAACTCCCTTTCACTCAGCCTCGCTGTTCATATGGCTTGGTGCAAGGCACATTATTATCATGAATAAGCCCAGGTCTGTTATTTAGTAGATGACAAATCAAACATGACTAGACTTTTGTTTGAGGACCTTGATTTGTTTCGCACCTACTCAGTGTTCTGAATGATTAGCAGCTAATCGCATTTGTGTGCCAGCATCACTGCAGTTTTATCAGTTGTAGATCAACTGAAGTGCTTTGTTTGCTCTAGATTTTACAGAAAGTAAAATCCAAGTGACTAACTTCTGAAAGTTTAAGAGCTCCACAAACAGTTTAGATGAGAAAATGTGTTGATGTGAAGCCATAAAGCTTTGATTTGTGGTGAGACATTGGCACGATCTTTATGTACTTTTGGCTCATTGATTCACTGTGCTTCAGGGGTCTACAGAGAATGTTGACTATTTGTAGCTGTACAGCACTTCACAATAATAGGGACCGACTATGAGATTTTGTGAGAACAGTTCTGTTGGTTCTGGGAGTGTGTTTGAGCTGGCCACATTCAAACAATGTTACCCAGAAGGCTTTTTGTCTCGGTACAAAAAACAAATGACACTATTTTATAGCTGCTCCAATTTGAGTAAAGAGATGAGGATGGGGGGGGGGGGCTG
>VUQH01041531.1:0-18474 GCA_015106775.1 Etroplus canarensis | reverse complement strand
GGGGGGGGGGCTGGTCAGCCTTTTATGGTGGAGCAGTGATTATAGCATCTTATGATAGACATGGGGTGAAGTCAAAGAGGGCAGTTGCACAGCAAGGAGAGAAACACACAAAATAAGTATGATGAGCTTGAAACTTGTGATTTTTCTTCCATGATTTTGGGACTGCAGTACAGAAATGTGAAGCTGTTTGCCTCTGTGCAGCAGAAATATCTCTACTCTCTCACTCTGTGCTGTAGCATTCCCTGTTCTATTGGTATTCCACCAGATTCATCACCAGCAGGATGGCATTCTGCCATCTCTTCTCAAAAATAGCTGACAGATAATTCTAAATCACCTCCTGCTTTAGGGACTGCTGGGTGCTGGATTGTTTTAATCACAGATAATTGATTTTATTTTAACAAAGCATATGAGAGAAGAAATCCTAACACTAATAGATGAAACTGTGAGTGTCGAACAAGAAGACAATTAGTTAAATGTTGTGCTACAGTGTTCTATGTATTCAAAGGCATTTCGTTTTAGGAGCCTCTAATTGGAAATCTGTGACTTGTTCAGTGGTGTGTGTTGCCTTTATGATCAATAAAGGAATGAAGGATTAGAAATGGTTGATGATGGTTAAATCAAAATGAATGTTGAACTTGGCTTTCAAAGACTTAAAAAAATTACATTTACAGTGCCTAAGAAATGGTTCCATTACCCTGCATGTGGTTCAATTTATAAGAAAAATGCTTTAAAAATCCCAAAGAAGGTTATTCAAACAAATGGCCTCCCAGGAGCAAGGGCCTCCTGCTTTTATATTTCCTGAACTGTCATTCATTTAATGGGAGGTTCTGCTGACCTTGGCCACCTCAGTAACTTCTAGCGCCACTTGAATTGCATATAATTGCAGCAAGTGCTACAGATGATGAAAAGCTGCATTTTAGTAAATGTAATGTAATGTTTGCTTTGGTGGCATTTTGTTTGTACAATAGCCTCCTACTCATGATGATAGTCTCTGGAAAAGCTGCTTGGAGCAGAATGGCTCTGCTACAGATACATAGAAAAGATTTCCTAGCACCTCCAATTATATTTGTATTTGTCTTATTATGTTCACAAGACAATGCATGCAAAGTCATATGTGAGTGGATGAAATAAATGTATGGCTGCAGTTTAGGAATAACTAATTATCACACTATTGGGCACAGATAAATGTTTTAAATAGTGAAGAGCCCAAAATGAAGCAGAGTGATAACCTGTCTCAATAATGTCTCAGTGCTTTTGTTTCAGCCTCTCACCATGTGGGCACAGGCCTGTGTATTGGCAGGCAGTCCATGCTTTGACAAAATAATCCCTCACTGCATAGCAGGCATTATCCACCTCTGATGTTTTCACCAGTTGATCCGTATTTTGGGACTGGGCCATGTTCACCACCGTGGAGGATTGTCCCTCTCTCAATTTTTTAGGTCGGCTTTATTTTGCAATTTGAGCATTGCGTGTGGTTAATGATCATTTATATATTAGCCTACAGATGATGAATATTCCTTTTCTTTTCTGTTTTTCTTGTGGAAGTAGATTGATGATAGATGACTGTGTATCAAATCAGCAGATACAGATTTGGGAAATCTCATTAATTAAATAACAGGCCCATTGTGAGTTTGTCTAAATTAGCAGAGGAGTAAAGTCTGCAAATTACTTATGCTGTCTTGTTCTTAATTGTGTGAACTACAGTGTACGTTATGAATTATCCTCATAACTACACCCCCAAGTACTGATATTACAGAACTGTCTCTGGTGAAACGGTAAGTTAAATCTAATCAGATATTTGGATGAAATTATCATCAATTTGTCCCACCAAATCTTATCTTAGAATAATACCAACTAACATTTTCCATGAATTACCTAATCAGCTAATGAACAGATTAGTGGTCAAAAGTAATATTTTTCCAAAATATTTTAGAACTGCTTCTGTTACCCATAATCAATTAATTAATCAGTTAAAACGTAACATATGTTTAAGCATTGCCAACTTAGAAAGGCATCTTCTGAGAGAACTTTTTTGTATTACCAAATATGAAAACCTTTTTTTAATTTTTTGTACATGTTTAGTATTTTCAGAGAATGTGTACTGTACATCAGCCTTTTAAAGTGTTGCCTTGTTATTTACAGAGTTATTGATAGCTTCTCTTCTACCATGTAAGCAACAAGATTGTTAATTTCCATTGATTAACAGCTTCAGCCAAACTAAATCAGGATCACTCCTTCTCATAATAGGCTTTTAAGCTGAGGTAGCTGGTGCTTATTCAGATTTCAAGCTCTTACTTACAGACACTTCCTACTAAGCAGACGTCTATGGACATTGTTTTCTGGGCTAAATCTGGCTGGCCAATCATGAACTTTATTTAGCTCAGGGAGCATTAAGACAATGTCCTGGGCTGGTATTGTATCAAGACCCTGACATAACTCACTGCATAACCTACTAAACTTAAAAATAACAGCGAACTAAGTCTTATCCCAGCTTGTATTGGCTGAGTGGTGGGGTATACCCTAGACAGGCTTACAGTCCATTACAAGGCTGATATAGAGAGACAGATAAAAATGAACACTTACATTCACATCTGCAGCTACTTAGAGGCATGAGCAGAATATGTCCAGCCAAAGGTAATGTTGTTTACGCATCCATTTGTGGCCCAGCCAGACCCTTTCTTCACCATAAAATATTGATCATATTGCTATGAAACATTTCTTTCATTTTAATTTTACCTTATACAGCCTGGTACTACTGGATTATATGTGTTGTGTTCATTACATAGCAGCATAACGGCAAAACTTTAAACAGTCATGTCTCTGTCATACTCATTTCTAGTTCATCCCAAAGTTGTTCAATAGGGTCGAGGTCAGAGCTCTGTTTGGGACAGTCAAGTTCCTTCACACCAAACTCTTCCAATGTGTACTGGGGCACAGTCATGTTGTTAAAGAAAAGTTCCTTCTTCAGACTTCTCCCACAACTTGGAAGAATGGAATTGTCAGTCATGTCTTGATAAAAACTGAAGCATTCAAATTCTCTTCACTGGAACTAAGGAGTCCAGGCCAACCCCAGACAACCTCATAGCACCCTCCTCCACCCAACTTTAAAGTTGGTACAGTGAAGTCAGGCAGGTAACGTTCTCATGTGCCAAACCCAGATTTATCCATCAGACTGCCAAATACAGAAGCATGATTTGTCATTCCTCACAACACATTTCCTCTGTTCAAGAGTCCAGTGAAGACGTGCTTTATACCACTCCGCCTGACACCTGTTATTGTGCTTGGTAATGTACGGCTTGCACGCAGCTACTCAGCCATGAAAAATATTGCCATGAAGCTCCAGCACACAGTTTTTGTGCTGATCTTAATACTAGAGGAGTTTTGGAACTCTGCAACTTTTAAGTCAGCAGAGCGTTGGCGAATTTTATGTACTATGCATATCAGCACTCAGCAACTCTGCTCTGTAACTTTCTCCTATTTTATGGCTGAGTTGCTGTGGTACCTAAACACTTCCACTTTGCAGTATTACCTAGGAGGGAAGACATTTTATTAACTGACTTGTTGTAATGGTGGCATGCTATTACAGGGTCATTCTCAAATTCACTGAGCTCTTTAGAATGACTAATTCTTTCGAAAATGTTTGTAACAGCAGATAGCTAGGTGTTTGATTTTATATACCTGTGGCAATAAAACTGAATGAATCAACTGAAATCAATGATTGAGAGGTGTGGCCCAACAATTTTATCCATTAAACGCAGCATTACCAAAAGTGAAAGAGGTCATGAATCATGTCCTTTTTCGGGATATACAAATTATTTATCCCATTGTTCCCACAATCTGGGCTGATGGAGATGGTGCAATGGTTAGCACTGATGCCTCACAGTAAGTGAGCTGTGAGTTTGATTCTCCTGGTTTACTTTGAGTGGGTAAATGTAAATGTGAAAGGTTATATGTTCTCTGAATAGTTGGATCATTTCTTACTGACTTGATCTAAGATAATAAGCATGCCTGATTCCTGCATCTGGTCTACACAGGCTTGCTCTCAAAGACTCGCATATTGCTCAGGGACACTTTTGTTTAATTCTTGATGGAAAGTCCTTCCTGACCAAACGATTACAGTAGCTAGCATAGTGCAATCAGCACAGTCTTCTATCTGATATGCAGCTGTTAGCAGCTGGTTGCTTTTTCCACTGAAGTATGAAATTTATCATTATGTTGCCTTCATGTACCATTTCAAGTTGCTAAGTTATAACGTTCATTTGAATATATAAGTTACAATTACATCTGGCAAGCTCGTTAAGAAAAGAAACATGAACGCTGACGCTTCAGCTGAAGACTGTCATTTAACATGATTAAAAACTACCCCATATGACGTGAGCACAGCCTTTGCATCTTCTACATCTACAGTATATAAACCAACCAGCTGTGAGAAACCAACTTATTGATGTTTTCATCATGTTATTTGATGTTGAAGGTGTAACTGGCATGTACCAACTGTTACCTACTCAGTTTCATTAACTGGCTCTAACAACAGCCAATGAAGACACCAAAGTCATCATGTTTATCTTTAGAAGAAGGGCACTCATTTATTTAATGTGTGCAGCCCCACAAGTAGTTAGAATAAAATTACCTACACCCTCCATGTCATTAAACAAGCACCACTTTTTAATTCATCATGAATGGCAATGAAGTTATTAACAGCAATTGATCTGTCCCTGAAATACTTTATATATAAACCTAGAGAAAACCTAGACAAGTGGCTGTAAATTATCTGTGTTCTTGCAGCATGACAATGTGAACCATGAATGCGATATGATATAATTCAATCATTCAGAAATGGCTGCTTCATGCAAACTATCACTTTATTCTGCCCCTTCACTGGCAATTATCCCTGTCAAGGTCATGGCCATCAGCCTTCAAGTAGCCATCAGTAATTTCCTGGCAAAGTTATACATATAAGGGCTAATCATTGATTACCATCTCTTGACACTGCTTGCTTTTTATTATAATTTGTGACAATAGAGAAATCATTAGTGTTTTAATAGAATACAATGAATGCTTTATGTATAACTGACAGTCCATTTTCAGAAAGGAGAGACACATCAAAGTTTAAAATGGCTATCTTTATCCACAGGCGGTGTGGTTCAACATGATTTGCCCAATCTATCCTAGCATTTTGCTGTTCTTTCACTTAATCCGCAGGTGCAGATGTTGTCAACTCGATTACAACTCCTGGCATGAATGAATACGCCTGGCACTGTGACTTTTTTTTAGATAAGTATCTGTCTACTTTAGAAAATACTTTTAAGCCCAGAGCTCGAACAAGATTAAATGGCTGGGCAATAGTTTGTGAATTTGCAAATGATCTGAAATAAAAGCAAAAAAGATCAAATATTTATGCCCTTTTCTCTTCCTTTGAAAAAACAGGTGGATTCACTGGAGTAAAAGACTGAAACACAGGATTCTACTTTATTATGACTCTGAACATCTGTCACATTTCATATCTCTGACAGTTTAACATACGTGTTCCCTTAATTTGATGGCCAGTTATCTTTTCAATGCAGCCCAAAGAATTAACACATTGAATGAACAAGAATCTGTGGATTGACTGATGAGATGATGATTTCTTGCCAGGAAAAATGAAACTCCTATGTCATCATACTACTATCATTATTTTTTTTTTTTTCATTTAACAGCAACTTGATAATGCTCTTGTATGGCTAGCCATACTAATTAGACCCAACCTGTTCTCATTTCCAGGGTGTCAAACACTGCCATTTTGTCAAGCTGCTGGTATTTCAAGCATGCACAAAGTGTCTTTTTGGTGTTGGTGGCATCATGTGCTGCCATGGCAATACCAGACGCTGAGGAATAAATCACAAGGCCTTCCACCAAGAGACTGCAGCTCGTTTCCCATATGGTATCTTTTTTCCCATTTGAAGCTAATACTTTTATTTTCACTGGCTGTAGGAGAGGGAACAAAACTACTTGGTTACATTCAAAAAAACTTCCATTTACAATGTTAATCCTGCACATTGGGGGAAAAAATGACGCTAACGCCTACCCAGTGTGTTAAAAGATGACACCATTGAGTCCTAACTAAGTGTCCCTATGTGATAATTTGGGCTCTTATACCCCACTGCATTATGGAAGTGCAGAGAAATAGGTGTAACAGAAAGAAGGTCAAGCTGCCTCTCTCATTGCTAATGTGTGTACATTTTATTTCATTTGGATGAGACAGAGGAGGAAGGAGTGGAGGATTTGGTATCGATTAAAAAATCCATAACAAAAAGTGGCAGACAGACAACAGAAATGAGCATGAGGGATGGAGAAGAAAGGGAGAGAACTAGAGAAAATGGGTGCCCACCAAAAGTGAAAGACTGGAGCAAGAGGTGGAAGAGCTCGAGAGAGGGTGTGTGTTGGAGAGAGAGCAAAGAGGAGAAGCAGTGATGAGAGAGCACATTAGTACAAGAAAGAGAGAGAAGAAGACTGAGGAATGATAGAGTCACAGAACAAAAGGAAGACAGAAAATAGGGAGGGAGAGCTAAGAAAAAGTGCAGATGGAGGAAAAGAGAGCGACAAATGGTGGGGAAAGTGCTGGAGTGCCCCCCACAGGCCTGCTGACTTACCAGCAGTGCAGCACTTACTGATCTATGTATCATTGTAATGCATTGCATGTGTAAATTGAAACATTACACAATGATCACCTGAATGGTTGCAGTCATTTCCTAATAAGATAAGTGCAGTGAGTGAAATGAATGCAATTTATTTTTTCTGACAGACTTGTTTTCTCATTACATAAACTATTAGAGTTCTTCAGAATTACATGCAGTCAGAGAAAACGAGCTAACACAAATGGCATTTGATGGTTTGCCATTGCAAATGGCAAACTCTTACCTTGTAGACACTCAGAGACTCACCTTGCAGCCAAATTCACATGGAAAAGGAAACTCCACTCCCCCAAGGTCAATCAGCGCATCACATTCTGCTAGTGTTACCATGAGAACAAGAGGCCTAGCAGTCTCATTTATATTCACAGTCACACAGATGTACATTTGCAATAGCAATTAAATGCCATTTTGGCTTTGTAGGCATAAAAAAACACAGACCGTGTGATTACAAAACCACTGCAATGCATCTGCAGCAAATTGTGATTTCATTTTAAGTAACTATGCTTTTCATAGATTTTTCATGCAACCCTCAGAAAAGCGCATTTGAGTTGCTGTGATAATATGCAAGTTTTATTATTGCCATTCATTTACACCGAAAAGTGTAGTCGAATTCAAATTGAAAGTGGGTGTTAGAATGCCAGGAGCACATTTTAAATAATTTTATGAGTGAACATGAGTTGAATCAAGCTAAAAGCAAAGGAGGCTCTCTTTTGAGCGTGCAGGCAGTAAGTGCCCTCTATCTCTGTCCCTTGTCTGTGAAGTTTGCTCAGCGCTGTGAGGTCACTAAAAAGCCTGAATATATTGGGGAGTAAGGTCTAAACCTAAGGGGTTCAGACAACGGCAGTAATACAAACACACGCCTCCATGGGTCCTGTAGTTTGGAGTGAGGCAGGTCTGCCAGGGGCTGGAGGACCTTCAGGGAGAACAAAGGCGTTATTGAAAGAGTGAAGGATGTTACAAAAGGCTGATAAAGAGGTAAAGGTGAAGATAACAATGACACATTTGCCTTTTTACAGTTTACATTTTGTGCACCTTATTTGTTTGAATTTTATTGGCCTTGTGCTGCTGCTGCTTCAATCCTTACAAAAATTATGATACAAGCAAGTTTTCAATCCTCAGCTCAGTGGGCTATGATTTGAAGGGTCAGGTGCTTCATGACTAAACATGCTGAGGCTCTTTATAAATAGTGCAGCACAAATGCTTATAATGGCCTTGGAGAGCTGGGGCAGCATGACTGACATTTAGCATGTCCATATATTACAGAAAATCCCCAGACCTGCCCATAAGTTGTCCTGTAAGTTGTGTG
The DNA here is from genome assembly GCA_015106775.1 of Etroplus canarensis. Lineage (NCBI taxonomy): Eukaryota > Metazoa > Chordata > Actinopteri > Cichliformes > Cichlidae > Etroplus > Etroplus canarensis. Next base: position 10,497 of record VUQH01041531.1, on the reverse strand, counting down.
GCAGGGTAGTTATTGATCTGCAATTGCAAAAGCATTTCTCAGCAAATAACGAATGCAGCATGAACGGCTGTGTATTTATTCATCTTGCTCATGACCCAGCTCACCCAGAAAGCGGCGAAAAGAGAGCTTTTGACCCAGTGATCAGGGAGATATTTGTAATGCATACTAAACGCAACTCGTGTGTTGATCTTGAGCTGCACTTAAAGATTTTTTACAATCTAGAAAGCCTCATCTGCAAACGCGATGCACTCTTACTATTCAGAGTGTATTTTCAAGGAGACTCAGAAAGCTGCTACCACCTGCAAGGTGAGGGTCACACATGGGCGGAGGTTTGGTTTGAGCATTAGAGGAACACATTAAGCAGGGCTCTCAGGGTCCTCTTCTGGGAAATTTTGAGCAGCAGATACTTGCTTTCCTACATTTCCTGGTGGTTTTTAAGCATTTTACCATTTCTGCATTAGTTTATCATAGAAATGTCTTTATTTATGTAAAGGAAACACAAATCAGGAACCAGGTAATGATTCAACAATATAGGGAAACATAATGCAGTGAGGCAACCAGGCATGCTGTATTGCTTTCTAAAAATGATTCTCAATTTTTCTTGTTTCATATCCTCCCCGCTGAGTCAACACTATATATATAAATATTAACAATATTTAATCTATTGTCTTGCTTATCTGTCTGTCTGTCTGCCTGCCTGCCTGCCTGCCTGCCTGCCTGTCTATTTATACTTTTTTCTGTTTCCAGACAGTAGGAAATTCTGTCTGATATCAGTCTAATTTTGTGTCTTTAGGCAAGATGGGCTTTAAAAGCTCAGCAACATTTCTCTTCATGTTCAAATCTTTCTTCACATTTCAAACATATCGTGCCTATCTGTATTATGTATGGCTTGACTGAAGGGCAGGCAACTTTATCTTAAGAATTGCTAACAAAACAAAACTGTACAAATATGTGAATGAGAGGGTAAAGTGTTAAGTTGTTAGCTAACATTAGCTGACAAGGTAGCAAGAATCCCCGCTAACAGTGCTAACATTTGTATTAAATAATGCTAGAATTTCAATCATGAAAACTAAAACACAACTTTTTTAAGTTGGAAAATAAAAAAATACAAAGGCAGACTTGCTTTTGGAACTAGCTTCAAGTGGGTATTTAAGGAACTGTTGTTTTTTGCAATTTAATGAAGTCCATACATTAACAGCTAATTTATTAACCACATTTCTAGAGAGGTTGGGATATTTTGGTTTGGTAGACTCCAGATTTAGCAGGCTGACTGGAAGCAGGTAATGTATCATGATTAGATTTAAAAGTAGCATTTATCAAGGTTCAGTTTTTACGGGCAAGTAAGGGCAATGCTTCACCCCTTTGAGCTCAGATTTCTGAGAATTGTTAGTTAGTTCAAAAGTAACATTTTGCAATGAAAGACTGCAGATATTTTAAGAAATTTAGCATCTATGGTACATAATATTATGAAATTCAGAGAATTTGAAGACATCTTATGTCATAAAGGATGAGGTCAGAACCTACTCTTGAATGACAGTGATCTTTGAGCCCTAAGGTGATCAAATCATCAATACTACTGTGATAATAATAGCCACCTGGGCTCAGGGGTGCTTAGGAAAACCATTCTCACTTCACACAGTCCATTGCTGTATCCAGGAATGTAACTTGAAACTCTGTTGCAAAAGTAGGAAGATATACATCAATTCTATGTCAAAATACCTTTGAGTTCTAGGGACCCGAGCTTATGTTGATTGACCAAAAGACTGTGGAACAATGTCCTGTGGTCAGATGAGTATACATTTCAGTTCAATTTCAGGAAAAATGTGTATCAATTTTTCTGCATCAAACATCAAAACAACCATCCAGTTTATCAGCTAAAGGTGCAAATGCCAACATCTGTGATGGTGTGGGGGTGCATCAGTGCCCACAGAATGAGTAAGTTACATGTATGTGAAGCTACCATTGACTCTAAGGTAAATATTAGGATTTTAGACAGATTTATGTTGCCATCCAAATGAAATCTCCTTCCAGCACTTACATGCTTATTTCAGCAGGACAATGACACGTTATGTGGCTGGCTTCTGGCTGGGCTAGCTGGCCATAGCTTTGAATTTCCAGGGCTCTCGCCCCCTGGCTGCTGTGGCTCCTCCCAGTATCCCCTCTCCTCCTCCCTTGAAATGGGTTGTGTGACTGTCCTGGGTCTCTGATGTTCTAAGAGGGCTATAGGGTGCTCAAGTGGTCTGGGTCGCCTCTTGCTGGTTGCTTGGGTCTGGTTGGTGTGGTTGTAGCTTCCACAGTTATTATTATTATCAACTACATTTTGTGACAGAAACGCACACACCAGCTCTCACACTGACCCACTCACACATATGCATTTACACTAACATAGGCCATTGATTGTCACTGTACACACATTCAGTGCAACTGTCTTTTGTACCTTTTATTTACTTTTTAGTTTTTTAATACTTTTTCTTTTCTTTTCTTTTCCTCACTTCTTTCTGCCTTTTCTATCCCTTCCACCTGTCAGGTCCAATAACTTCACATTATTTAACAATAAAGTATGTCACAAATTATACAACAAGAGGAGCTTGTTGAGCTCCACTTGGCAAAGCAAATCTGTTTGGCACAGGGAGGCATCAAGATCACGATGTTGCATGCCAAGTTGCTAGACAGGACAGGTTTAAATAAATAAATAAATAAATAAATAAAGGTGCAAAAACCAGCATCTGTGATGCTGTGGGGGTGCATCAGTGCCAACAGTATGAATGAGTTTCATGTATGTGAAGCTACCATTGACTCTAAGGCACATATTAGAGTTTTAGACAGATGTATGTTGCCATCCTGAAGACATCTCTTCCTAGCACTTCCACGCTTATTTCAGCAGGACAATGCCAGACTTGCTCCCAGTCCAGATCTATCTCTATTGCAAATGTATGGCACTTCAGGAAGAAGGGAATCAGACAATGGCAACCATGGACTGCTGAGCAGCTGAAATGCTATATCAAGCAAAAATGGACAAAATTTCCAATTGTAAAACTACATCAAATAATACCCTTAATTAAAAAAAAATTAAAAATGTTATTAAAAGGAACGATGATGTAACACAATGGTAAACATGCCTCTTTCCCAACTTTTGTTGAGTGTGTTACAGTCATCAAATTCTAAATTTGTTTAGATTTCTTGAAAAAAAACTTTAATTTGTTTGGTACCATTAAGTTGGTCATTAAACTTTAAAATGTTTTTTGCACTGTCATCATTAAATAAAGTTTCAGATTTTTGTTTTTATCGCATTTTTCAAACTGTCTCAACTTTTCTGGAAATGGGGTTTGTATATGAACTGCTAAGTAACTAGCTGTGCTATCTGACAGACCATAATAGCTGATGTTTTTCAAGTGTTGTTGAGTACTCATTGGAAAAATAAATAATAAAGCATATAATGGGTTATTAAATGTAGTTTTTAAATTCTATTATCTTTAATATTTTAGCATGTTCACGGGTAATATTCTTAAATAAGCGTTCTGAAGGAAGATTTGATTTGTAAAATATGTGTAGCTCCCATGAAAGGTATTTCAAGGACATTGTTATTCTACATAGTATTAATAAACAAGGTACCAGCTAAAATAAAGTCGTTTGTGTAATTTTCACCATCAAACTTGTCACAGAGGAGTGAGAGTTATGCACCCAATCAGCAACATTATTGTTCTCTATAGTGCCTGTAGTTTGGCAGCTAAACGTGATTTATAAGTGTGTGCAAGCATTGTTTAATGTAAAGCATCAATGCATTAAAAGGTGCTATTAATCATTAGTAATAATGAGTTGAAAAATAAATCAAGTTTCAAAGTAGCTGCTGCTTCCACCCAAATAATTAACTCTCCAAAAATAGCACATCCATGCCTCTACATCAGTTGCCCCAACAAGGACTTGACAACAGTAGCCCACCTGGACTCTGTCATTCCAGCTCAATGTAATCAAATGCTGTATGCTCAGAAAATGCAGACATGTTAAAATCTGAAAGGATGACATTAAGGATGAGAGATGAACAGGATGACAGAGGGCTGTGTGAGACAATAAAATCAAGGCCATCCAAGAACCAAGATGGATTGATGAGTCCATTGAGTGAAGATGGCAGTCCGCCAGCTAGCTCAGAGGTCAGTGCAGAAGGATATCTCTTGGAAGAAATGATGCATTTAAGAGGGCCAAGGCTGCCAGGGTGGGCTCACTGGCGGGGAGAGAAAGAAGGAGATATGAAGTGAGCGATGGATGAGGAGGCGGGCAGAGGAGGCTGGTATGTAGATGAAGTGGGGACGTGAGAAATATTTAAAATGAGAATGACGAATGATGGAGGGTGAGATCGATTAGAGAGAATACAGGTAAGCGGACAGTGGGGTGGAAACTATAGAAGCAGCAATGAAAGGAAAAAATGAGGGGTTTTGATGAAGACAAAAGGCAAAAGGTGGAGAAAACATCATGTGAGGAGCCAAGTTAATTTGAGTTAAAGCTCTGAGCATTAATGATAAATTTGTCACATTATTCGTAGCAGTGTAAAAGAGTTGAAAAAATAAAAAGAATTAATCCAGCACATGAACACATAGTGTACTAGAGAGACTGCACCTTACTACAGAAACATCCATGTGAGCCAAATACATTATGCCTACGGAGACTGGTTTTATTAATCAAACTGATTATTCAATGAGTCAGGCACTCACACAAACAAGGAAAAATAATGGGTTTGAGCCTTAGCCACCAAAAATGAAAAATATCACCCTTCTGCCTATTGTGATTTGCTGCAATGGATCCGGTTAAGTGTCTGCTAACACCCCGGCTGGCTAATTGAGTTAGGTTTATGACGGTGAGTTCCACAATGAAATTTATGCAACCCATCTGCCACATAAATAAACAATGCTGATGGAGATGAAGTGAATCAGTCAGAAGTTAACCGTCTGACTTTTCAAAAGGTCTCAGCTCTATTCACTATTTGGCATGCCGTCTCAAGACCTTGCCTTTATTCCCTTCACTCTCTGCTCCTTTCAAAGTCCCCCACCCCCTTGACATCCCCCCTTAGCCTGAGGGCTGCGGAAATCCACAGTGTAATGTGAGCAGCTCTACAGGTTGTCTGCCTTCATCATTTCTCTCCTCACTTTCCTGACACAGAGATAAATGCTTCTCAAGTTATTAGTCGACTATGGCATTTTAGTCTTCTCAATGGAGATCCAAAATTTCAACTCTTTGTTTCCTGTCACAATTCGAAGTTAATAAACAGAGCTATTTTGATGGTGTAGTCACATAGAAAGCTTTCATACATGTGCAGTGATAGTTATTAAATACTCTCGTTTAAATCAAACTTGAGATCTAAAGAAAAAAGAAAGACAATACTCATTTGATGGGGAACAAGAGATCAAAATGTACTATGAATGAGTTCATTGAAAGGGTTTCAAGAAAACTTCAAACCAGAGAGGTAGGCATAAAGAGCTTAACTCTACTTTTAGCTTGCCTTGATAATGTTTGATGTGTCAGCTCATTGCATTTCTCTCTATTTAGAAATGCAGTCATAGAATAAAATGGATCCCCTTAAGATGTCCCCAAGGGAAGTTCTTCAGATTTTTTTTCTTCCTCCTCCATCTGTCAAACTCATACTCTCACTCCAATACACGGCCTGCAGAGTATATAAAATGAGAAGGTTGTCATAATTGTATATTGAGCTTTTTTAGAAGAACAGTTGACAACTACCAAGGGCTAAATCGCTCAGTTGAAGCAGAACCTGTTCTCGAGCAAGATGCAACATTCTCATAATCCAGGTCATATATAGAAACAAGCTTTAATTCACAGGGGCATCACAAACAGAAATACATGTGCAAGATTCATACAGTGGGAAAAAGAGAAAGCAAATAATTGTTAGGGCTAAACTGCAAATTATACTTTAAGAGGCAAAAATACAATTTTAAGAGATAATTTTTTTCCTTACCAATACGCTGTATTGCATGAAAGAACGAAGAAAATGACATTAAAAAATACACAAACTCATTACATCTTAACTGATTTAAAGTAAAGTGTTTAATTGACTCATTCAAAACCAATTAGGAACTACTAATGTTTTTTCTAGTTTTATCATTATAAACTCAGTGTTGCATTTTTGCAGCTTTCATCTTTTGGCTCTGGGACACTTTGACCATTTTAGCTATCATGTAAAATTTTAATGACCAAACAATAACTAACTAATTATGAAAAGGATTAAATGACAAAAATAGCCATTAGTTACAACCCTTATTTAAAATTCCTAAGGTCTTTATTGTGATGGATTATGCTGATGCTTGTTCTGCTGCAAGATAGTTGCTTGGCCTACTAGAGAGAGTGAGTATGGCTTCTGTTGCTGACCTTTTGTTTCTCTGATGTGCTTAGATGTTTGCTGCAAGCCAGCAATATAATTTTCAATGACTTGCTGGGCAGGCATTACTTGTGAGTTTTGGCAGCTTGTGTTTATATTTTTACTTCAGCCTCTCCACATTGGGCGCATGCTCGATCTGCTTGGTCTACCAGCCTGGCAAATGTCCAACAAGCCATGGGTAAACCCTCCATCCACGTGGGAAAGAGATACCTACAGCAGTGCTTTGATATTTTCTCTAAAGCGCTACAGCTGGTTTTCTTTGGATTTGAGGTATGATAGTGATGATGCACAAAGAGCTTCCCTTGTAGTGAAATGTTGGACAAGTTGTACTCACCCCATTTGACCGCACTATCCTCTGTACAGTCCTCAGCCTGCTTTCACTGTGACAGCTAAGTCCCATCCCAGTTCAGCTGACAGGCCTGTTTGCATCAGATTGTGATCTATTCAAGGAGAGAGCTTTAACCTAGCTCTCTCATAGAAACGTCAAACTCCAGCTCAGCCCCCATTTTTCTCACTGAGTTGGTATGAATTCCCTTAAGGTGGCTTGGCCTGCTGGCCCATCCAAGGCCCTCTTCTTTCATTGTAGCTTTACTCTTTGTTGCACGTTTTCATATTTTCAGCAACTACTGACAAGTAGATGTTGCTGTCAATTCTTGCAGTATTGCTTGTCCTAATTCACAGAGTTAAGTGTATTGTTTAATGAATGAGTATTTATTTGCTGAATCTCTCTGCTCTTTTAGCACATGAGCAATAAAGAAGACCTACAACATTCATTTAAACATCACACCAGTTTGGCAACAAGAGCAGCCATCTTGGGAGAGATTCCTGCTCACAATACCATGGAGAAAATATCTCTTTAGAGGCACATATTATCTCCCGAGCTTTAACAAAACTACCTACATCACAATGCAAAATTCATTACCTGTGAAATTCTTCTGTTTAAACTCACTAAAACAATATGATTATATTGTCAAAATCTAACACTTATGCATCAGTGTGTAAACAGCATCATACTTTTGTAATTAATAAAGGTGTTTTTTCTATATTGGATGATTTTACACAGTTTAAAAGTGAATGTTCAGACAGTTAAATGTGTATGTGGATTTTCTTCGTTGGGTTCACAAGCCTGATAGAGCAATATTCATAAATTATTCTTTAGAAATCAATTGTACTTAACAACCATATTATACTAAATGCCCATATATATTTTAAATAGTCTGTGAAGTACAGTGACATGTCACAGATGAAAATTAGTTGGTTAAAGTAGAATATTTCCCTCTAAAATTTGAAGAAGTAGAGAGTAGCAAAATCTCTATGGACATATTTGCTTTTGAAAGTGCTGAATCAAAAGGTGAGGTACATGATTTTTAATATTGAGAACTTTCTGGTTTCTGTTTGCAGAGTAGTACAGCACAATGCACAGGGTTTAGCTGCATGTAGGTAAATTCTGTATCTGAAGAGTAGGAGGGGAGGGCATTTGCCAAAATGCAAACTTGAAGTCTTCAACTACTGCCTGACCAAAATTAAGCTTTTTGAAAAAAGTTATCGTTATTCTTAGTCAGAATGTCAGCAATGACCTTCACAAGGAACACAAGTCTTGGCCCAGGCAGCTGTTTTCAATTACCCAGAAATCAGCTGGCAATACTGGAAGCCCCAGAAACATTAGCCAGCACAGGAACTTGAGTGACTTCCTGCCTTGGTTATTATTTAATAGCTACATAAGTTTACAGTATTTTATATGTACTGTGCAGAAACACATTATAAGAACATCCATTCATTGTTTTCTTAACTGCCTATCCAGTCCATAGTCGCAGAGGTCTGGAGTCGTCAAGCTGTCATATCTCACAAGATGGGTACATCTTGGACAGATCATCAGTCTATCATAAGGCTAACACAGAGAGTCATTCACAACAAACATCAAACAAACATGAGAGAACCAACGAAGGCACAAGGAAAAAAACATGTAAACTCCACACATGCAAACTTCACACAGAAGGGCCCCACCTGGCCAAGGGGTTTGAACCAAGAACCTCCCTGCTGTGAGGCAGTAGTGCTAATCACTGTTGCCTCACAGCAACATTGATTAGCTGTTGTTCCTCAGCCTGGTGGTGCTGCATTCATTCATTCATCCGTTATAACAGTCCTCATTATAGTTATTTTTTAGCTTATGCTTTCTAATTACTGATGACCATTAATATATGCCTGTAATTCCACAGTAAATTGCTATAACTTCAAATGCTACTAGCAACTTAATATTAAGAAATTATTGATCTAAAAAGTTATATTACAACTTTAGGTTGCCTTTCTATTGTCACAGTTTATTTGGCCACAATCTGTGTTTACTTCATTATATTTAAGGCACCACTGACACCAGTTCAGTGTCTTCATACTCTCTGGAGGTCTGTCCTTATTGAGTCACAATATGAGTCACCTTTTGAACTATTAGTTTCAGCAGGTCTATTTGAAGTATCTTAAAAATGCCCTGTTTTTGGCTCTCTGCTTTGCCAAGACAATATTTAACTTCCATGCACTGTCAGCTCATATCTTCTGTACCAGTTCCCAGCTGAAGTATATGTTATGTTATGTTACACCCTAAATTTGAGTGTACTCATAAGGCTCTTAAACTGTCTGTTGCTTTTGATGTAGATACCCATTTCTCTCTTGTGTTTAGAAAGAGCCAAAGAGACCGACTGCCTCGTGCATACATTACACATAAGGCACATATCCAGGCTCTGAACTCATGCAATCAACTGTTTACTTGCTTTGTAAATCCAGCTCAAGCCAAGTACAGCTGAAACAGTTTTTGTCCCTCTGGATCATGCATACTATTACCACAGCCTTCAGTGCTAGAAGGGCTGATTGCCTGGCAACACTCACATTTCATCTTTCAGGAGAAAAACGGCATCTTGGAATTATTTAAATGACTTTCATTGAGAGATGCCATTGATGATAACTGTGTTTCTGTCTAGCACATTTAGTAGATGCTAGCATATGAATGTGAGGGGTCCCATTAACCTCTTTATTTCTCGCTAAGCTGTCAGCATTTGTCATGGTATTACTTAATATCCTGCACGCACTTGGTGCTACATTGGACCAACCAAAGTGGAGCAAGTGCTTATCTGCATAAACCTACTTCAAGGGGAGAAATAAGTTAAAATACAAGAAGAGTTGGCCTTCCACTATCTCAGAGGACTTGTAGTGCAGAATTAAACTCAGAAATAACCCTGAAAAAAGTATGCAGTGCAAAAGGACATCACCTTTGCTAGATGTATTCATCATTTCTAAGGCTGTGACCTCAGGAAAATCCCAAATGATTTAACTTGCATGTGTTTAGCTATTGCATATTCTGTAAATAAATTCATGGTATTTATGTAGTTACAGTAAGAGGAAGCCAACTTGCACAAGAAGTCTGTCCAATTAACCTCAGCATCATATTATTTCAATACAACACCAGCCCCTGCTTGGGTAAGCATTGAGCAAGAGTCTATCCCAGAGCTACCACTAAGTTTGTACTTATATTCTTCGGGCATTAAAACACTGACAAGATGTACAAAAAACCCTTTCCTTAGGAATACAATATCCATTTGGTATGCCGCACACAAACATATAGGTGATATGCCCCTATTGACTCAATTTACTCCAAATGGGGTAATGAACAGTTTACACTGGGCTGGAAGTATGGGGGATTTAGGTCCTGGAATACAAGAGGTATTCAGAAGGTGAAGGACCTTTATTCAGATGGCGTTCTGCTTACATTCGATCAATTATGTCAGAGGTACCAAATTTCGAAGAAGCACTTCTTCAAATATTTGCAGTTAAGAAGATATATTTCCTTAAAACACAAACAGATAATGTGTATACCATCTTTATCTAAATTAGAGGAAATGACACTTGCTAACTTAGAAGGGAAGGGCCAACTATCTAAATACTACAATATGTTAGTAGCACATAGTACAGAATCAACATTAGCTAAATTAGATACCTGGAGAAGGGATATACAGGAAAATATTGATGAGTCAGATTGGAGGGATGCTTGCTTAAAAGCACAAAACAAACAATAAACACAAGATTTCAATTACTTCAATATAAGTGGTTGATGAGAATGTACAGTGGGT
>VUQH01041530.1:34910-51417 GCA_015106775.1 Etroplus canarensis | reverse complement strand
TTTTCCTCATTCATCAGCTCCTCAAAGTACTCTTTCCATCTTCTCAACACACTCTCTTCACTCATCAAAACACTTCCCTCCCTATCCTTAATCGTCCTCTACTTATCCTATACTATCCTAAACTTATACAAAACTCCTACACGTGCCAAATGAACACACCAAGAACGATGACGCTTGTACTGTTATGTCAGATTAATGCTGCCATCTAGTGGCTAAAATCAAGTATTTAAATCATTACAGTAACATGTTACTGTATTTCTATGTTATATTTTGGATGAAACTATTATACTTTGTATGCCATTTAAAGATTTTAAAGCTTTAATTACATATTTAGTTACTTATTTATTATTTTTATGTTGGCGATAATTACATGGTTATACATCACACTACTGTCCCCGTAATGTAATGGTTTATACATTCACCTTACAAGTGAAAGATCCCTGGTTCAATTCCAGGTGGGGACACAAGCCCCTCACACCATGGAGGGGTTGTGTCAGGAAGGGCATCAGGTGTAAAACTTCTGCCAAATTACCAATCTGCTGTGACAACCCTTTGGGGAGAACACAAGGGAACAGCAGAAGGTACATTATACATCAAGCTACCCAGCAATAAAAGCAATCAACTGCAACATTAAATCGATATACACATCAATAAATCTCTAATTATGACCCAATAATATAGTGTATATGGTTCTGATTAGTGGCATTTGAAATAATAAGTACATTTACTTTAGCCACAGTATACCGTGATTTCATAACTTGTGCACTCTTAAGCAACTTAAGTAGGATTAGAAACTAAGTAAAAAGCATGAATACTTTTTCCATTTTGCAAAGCAATTATTGAACACAAAATTAAGTTTGAATTCTTGTGCAGTACCATCTTCCACTGTTAAATCTTAATGTGACACAGGGCTGCACATTAGTCTGAAAAATGTGTCCAATGCGTTCTACATCAGTTTTTTATAGATTTTATTTCTGATTTCCTATGGGTCCCACCGCCTTTTCTTACCCCCCCAAATTGTGCCACCCCATTCAAAATATCCTGGAAACGTCCCTGCTCATGTACGTGACCTTTCAAGATCAAAGTGATTCAACAGCGCTTTTAAAAATGACGATAAATAAATAAACAACAGCACGAGCAGAATAAAATACACAAATATCTTAAAAGAGCAGAACTAAATAAACGTTTAAAAAGGCGCTAAAGCTAAATTCAGACCTGTCCGGGCGACCTTTTGACCAGCAGGTGGTGCAAGGTCCTGAAGCTCCGTCCTCTCTCCTGTCAATCATTTCAGCGCAGAGCGCAGCAGGCACGATAGCGCCAACCAGGAGTACTTTGGTCAGGAGTCAAGAAATGCACACCATGGGGGTTGTCTGCTGCAAGTCACAGTTAGAACTTTCATGAAACTTCTGGGAACAGCTGTACCCCGTTTTCGGCATATTTCCTGCAGTTACCAGTTAATTTATTCATATCAGTGTCTCCTGAGAGGCGCGGCGGGCCGGTCGTTGTAACGTTAGCTTGTGGTGCTGAAGTTATTTCCAGTTTAGACGACTTCACGGGTGGAGGAAACGCGACAGGATGTACCATGAAGAAACCGCAACGTTACAGAAGCCACGCTATGGAAGTAAGTAATGTATTTTTTTATGATTGTTTTCGAGCTAAAGACAGCTGAGTTCTGTCTTTGGGTAGTTGTGAGGGGTCAGTGGATGAAGACAAGCTAACATTAGGTCCTCTCACTGGAGCGTTTGATGAGCAGCAGGTGGTTGATCTGCACCGACAGCAGGATACCTTTAGTAGGTGTGGCAGGCTCTCACATCGTGGAAAATAGCCACAAAATGTGGGCAATGGAGGTTTTAAGTGAATGAACCATATCATAGATGTTTAATAGAACTATTTAATCCCCAAATGGCCCCAAATGCACCATAGTGATTTCATCTGTTTATTTGATGGTGAAAGCCAGCATATCAGTATGTCCACACATAAGGCATTTTCTTATAGGTTAACCATTAACTTTGGGTTTCTGCTGCTGCTGAGAAAAATGCAACTGAGCACAGAAAGAATTTAACTGAGTTACCTGATCATAATAACTACAGGCAGCGTTTACTGTAGATAGCATGTCACTGACCCACATCTGCGAGCAAAGTACAGCTTTGAGAAGTAATAATCAATATTATCACAAGTGCTGTTTTTGCCTCTGACGTGAATCATTACATTTAATTGATTAGCCCTTGCTACTGTAAATCCATAAGAAATGTGTCTCCAGATAAGTTAAAGTAACATGTTGCAAGGACTCTAAGCTGAAATTTGTTGCCCCAAAAATCCCAAAGTTTCCTCTTAATGCATTTTAACTCTCAAGTGCAATTGTGGAACCACAAGGCAATTCTCTGGAATTTTAATGTATGTCATACGAACCTTAGTATATTTATTTGCTTGTAAAATGGTTGAAGCCTTTCTTGATTTGTAGCTCCCCGTCTGCCCGCCAAAAGGTTAGGTAGAAAATCCCTGCAGCTAAACAAAAGCATGAGTCATAATCACAGGGACCATAACTCAGGTCCGGTGATCATGTGACACACAAAGGCAACAAACCCATTCTGATAGTTAAATATAACGAAGAGTGCAGACAGGCTCTTCCAGGAAGTGTGTGAATGTGTCACTAGAGGTAGAGTGTAATGGCTGCACTGGGGCTGCTGTGCCTCACGTGCATTTTCATCTATGTCTGTCTTCTGCACAGCTGGACCACAAATCTGTGGCTAGATGGCTGGAGACAGTGCTCTTGAGAGTATAAAACATTTCACCTAAATAGCAGAACAATTATGTGTGTGGCATGTTTGGCCTGTGCCTCTCCTCACATTTGAGTGTTACATGTCAAGCCTCTACTCAGACTTGGCAAGGGATGTCTCTGCAGGTGGCTGATGAATAGACAAATTTAACAGAGTGTGCTTGAGAGGTTTAAGATATTCAGACTATCCTAAAAGACACTAGATAGAAAAGTTTTATGTCCTACAGCTGAATTTTTTTGACACTTTAAAGAAAAAAAAATGCAATATAGGCATTGTAGATCATTTTAAACTGACTAATGTTTGTAGCCCTGTGATAGACTAGCAGCCTGGACAGGGTGTACCATGCCTCTCGCCCTGTGACAGCTTCCTTTCAGCTGTGAATTGCAGTTAAGAAAATGGATGGATTGATAATGCAGACTTGGTGATGGCTAAAATTTTGTTACCCATCTCATTATTGATTCTGCTTACAGGGTCAGTTACCAGTTTATTGTCTTTATTAAGTCTTGATTAGTTTGCTGTAGGTGCAAAATGGCCTACACAAGTTTTCAGCATTAGAAAAAGTTTTAAGATCTCTTTAGGAAAAAAACAGGTTTTCATGTTACTCAGGTGTGCACAAGCTCCACTGCCATGAGTGTGATATAATTGTTTTGCCACATATGACTTTCTGAAAAACATGTCAGCATTGATAATGAAATGTATTAGTTTGGAGATATACAAGAATGATGGATTGAACGGAGAAGAAATTCTGAGCCAGTACTTAGTTATGTAAGGGTAAATCTTCATTATAATGCATAAACAGCTCAGTTTTTCAGTGCTTCAAATTCAGTATTTGAGTGTTTAGCTAGCAGAAATTAATGTGACATGAAAGATAAATATTGGATGTAAAACTACTAACAAGAACAGCAGGCTAGTAAGATACATTATGTAACTTAGTGGTTGTTTGCCTAAAACATCTTAAAAAATCATGCTGATAAATTCCATTGGCCTCGTTTCAGTACTGGCAGAAACCTGTCAATGGCTGTGCCAGTCCATGTTTAACCTCAGCTGCTGACCTGTACTTCAGTGGGAAAGCTCTCTTCCTAAACTAAGTCCCTCGGTCTGAGATTGTCCCTTTTACTCAGCCAGAAATAAAGAGATTTGATTGGATTAGCACAGAATAAGGCGTGCTTGGGGGGAGGAGATCTCATTAAGCTGCAGGTAAAGGTCAACTCTCAGCAGAAGTCACTTGTGAGTTGGGGACCCCACTGAGGCCATTTAAAAAATGACTATTTCATCTCTCATGCAGGGGTCTGCTGAAGCATGCACTAGAGTTTTTAAAATGGACCTCAGGTCTATAAATAAATTTGAATTAATCTCCTTTAACAGGAAATATAATTTCATTCTTTGTTATTTGGTTGTACACTTTTATTGTGTCTTTTAATATATACTGTGAAGCACTTTGTAATGATGTGTGTATGTTTGGTTTCAGCACTTCTTTTGTTGAGGTGCCTCCTCGTATCCTGTCAGTGTAATTAAACACCATCTTTTTGTGGTGATAAATCAGGCATGATTAAATGCTGCAGGGGATTGGTGGAGAATATCCTGTAGTGCATCATGTGTTTATTTTTGCCATGTCTCATTTAAATTAACCTACTGTGTGAAAAAAGATTACTTCCTGTATTGAAAATGAAGCATACATAAGTACTCTGTTGGTTAGAGCTATAAAAATCTATAAGTGACACATCTCCTAAGGAGGGCTGAGTTAAGGTTGCATTGACTTTTGACTTTTTCTTGTGTAGCTATATTAAACAGCCCTTATTTAATTGTAATTTTGAGGAATTAAGACCAATGAGACAGCACAACATGCTGTAGAGTATGTTACATTTTAAAAAGCTATGCCAGTGATATGTTTTAAAGGTTTCTTTCATTTCCAGCCATCCAGGATGATGAGAGGCTGTCAGCAGAAGAGATGGATGAGAGGAGGCGGCAAAACATCGCCTACGAGTACCTGTGTCACTTAGAGGAAGCCAAACGGTAAGCTGGGTGTAGATGAGTGGAAAAACTTTGATAAGAGAAGCTTCGAGTCATGCAGACGAAAGCCAGCTGCTTCTTTTTGTATTGTTTACTTTGTCACCATTCACACACCATGCAGGAATTAGGTTGGGTGTGTTCTTGGGTCAATCATTGGGCCTGTTTAATGTTTATATAGCACAGTTTGTGTGTTTAATGAACAGAAATTAAGTAATGGAGTGAAAGTGAGGAAAATGTAATGCATAGGGGAACAAAACAACGTGTAAGTGTTTGTAATATTCTGAAGTTGCAATTGTGGATAAAAGCTGAATCATGTAAGATGACCTTGAGCTGTAAACATTCATGAGAACACATGTAATTAAGTCTGGGGAGGTGCTGACTTAGTAGAAAGCATGTCTCAATGTCCACTCCACCCTTAAGTTCTCCAAAAGCTAAAATGAAATGTAAAAAAGTTCAGATTTTCCCATTAATCCTTCTTTTTTTGTAAAATAAATTTTTCTAAAGACAGAAGAAATCTGATGAGTCTCTGTAAGGTGCCTTGGCAAACCTGAAAGTGAACCACTTCCTGCCTTCTTTGTAAGGGCATCCATCTGAACAGGACGGAAGAGGAAGTGCGATCATGCTTCTTCTAAGACAGTGATTACAAAGCCACACCCAAATCAATCAGATTATTCTCCAGGGTTAATCTTTATACTTAAATCCAGTGCAGCATGCTGTGGCCTTGTGTTGATTCAACATTTACTTTATATGGAGGTTTGCAGTCTCATTTAAATCCACAAAACCCTCACAGATTATTGTTTGAGAGCTGAACTTTGACTCTGTAAAGACTGTTAGAATAGCCTATATTATCTGCTTATGACACAAGAGAGTTAAGGGTTCACAAGGACAGATAGACTAAACTGAGCACAGATTCACCCTTACATCATAATCTGGCCACAACAAAAATGATGATACTTAAGTTTTTTTTATAGTTACTCTTAACACTTCAGGAGAAGGCAGGTTGAACTGCATAGAGACCTTTTTAGTGAGTAGTAATTTAGTGTGTAGTAATCTTAAAACGACTCCATTTTAAATTCTCACTTTCACTTCTAGCTTTATGTTATTTCATCCCAGGGGTTATGTCAGTTGTTGAATGGAACCTCCATTTGGTGATGTCTCAAATTAGATTACAGTTAAGACAGACCTATAATAAATCTGTAAGTCACGGAGAGCAAGAGATTAGGTTCTGGTCTCTGGAGTCAGGAGTCAGGAATCAGCAGTCACTGAAGCAGAATAACCATGAGTAAGCTACCCAGTACATCTGAAGACATCATTTAATTAACCACCTTTTAACACTGGTAAAAATATCTGTCCAGTGACCCACTCCAGTCTAAATCAAGCCTGTATTCAGTAGGGGTGGGAATCTCTAGGCACCTCACGATTCGATTCCGATTCAGGGCACTGCGATTTGATTATAAAACGATTATCGATGCATCTTGATGCGTCTTTTTTCTTTACAGGATTTGTAGCATTTCACATGTAGAAATTTACCTAGTTCAGCAGCAACAACCATGTTGGATGCCTTATCAGTAACTAAAACTAAATCTTTCTTGGTGATCTGCCATTCTTTTGCTACGTTCTTTACCAGCTCGGCCGTATTTGCGCCTATGTGGCTCTAATTTATTGCTCTTGTTTGGAGCACATGACATGCGAGCTGCCACTCATCAGTGATGAAATGTGCTGTTATGGTGACATAAAATTCTGTAGCAATGGATGTCCACCCATCACATGTTAGAGCTATCTTACCTGCTTTCCTCAGTGATTCCATGATTTCAGTTTTGGCCTCATTGTAGAGTATGGGGATCGCTGTGTCAGTGAAATATCTTCCAGATGCAATGGCGTATCTCGGCTCCAGAGTGCGCGGCATAGCACGAAAGCCTTGGTTTTCAACGACTGAATAGGGACGCATATCCTTGGTAATAAAAGTTGCGATAGAGTTTGTAATTCGCTTCACCCTTTGCGAGTTGGGTGGAAGTTTTGACATTGCTTGCTCGATGGTCCTCTGGTCAGCGGCAACTTCAACTGGGTGTTTTTCTTCCTCCTCTGAGTGGAAATGTGCAATGTGGTTTCTCATGTTTGTCGTGTTTCCAAAATATTTGAGTTTAGTTTGACACAGCTTGCATATAGTGTGGCTCTTGTTCAGGTCCTTTTTCCCTTCAACTTCCTAGAAGCCAAAGTGCTTCCAAACACTAGCTTTTAATGCAGACAGTGCTGGTTGAATTTCTTGCTCATGTCTCTGTTATGCGCATGGCATAAACTTTCCAGGCGCTGCACTTCCGTGTACGACCTTTAGTGTTTCGCAAATGTTACGCTAGATTTAGAAAATTGATTGTGAATCTATTCAGAATCGTCCATTTCCGTATCGTAATGCATCTAAAAATCGACTTTTTTCCCCCACCGCTTGTATCCAGACATTGTGTAATTATTTTGAAAAACAATTGACTGATAAAATGTAAACACATGCAGTTTGCAGCAACTAACCTATTAAGTTATTATTCACACCTTACTTTGTTAGACACAGCTCATTTGCATCAGCAGATATTTATTTTAGTCGGAGAACCACAGTAACTACATCATTATTGCCTCAATATTATTCACAAAATCCAGTTAGCCATGACAATGAGCCAGCATACCCCACATGAGCGTAATTTCCCCCTGGGGATTAATAAAGGATTCTGATTCTGATTCTGATCAGGATTCTAAAACCTAAGCTTTTATAAGTCAGCCAACATTCATCGTTTGTATATTTTATTCACACGTTATTACTACTGTTATGTGTCCTCTGTATAAATCCTGAAGGGACAGACATGTTTTTATTCCTAATCCTTTTTCTTTGTAACTTTTATGTCTGATCTATCCTGTATGTCATCTGCCAAAAAATGACATCTTGATCTCTGTTTAAAACTGGAATTTTAATATAAGGTGCTGTAGTAAAATGGCACTAAAATAGAGCCTGCAGGGTCAGTGAAACTGTTCCTCTTGACAGCATGTGAGATGACGGGACATTTTTAAACAATTCATTACTTGTATTTCCTGATGAGTTTTGGTCAAATGCATACATGTTCTAGTTCTCTTATATGTTGCATATTAACCAGTGTATTTAATCAAAAACAAGTAAATTATTTTTTTTAATATTTTTTAAAGTCCCCTAGATTTTTAACACTTTTCATTGGAAACAACTTTTGTCAGTTAATATACACTCTCCCCTACACACACACTTGCACAGAAGTGTCTGGAAGTAGACCTTGTACTCTTGCTAGCGAGTAAACAAACAATGGTTTACAATTTGTAGCTTTTCTAGATGTAGATCTTTTTTTTTTTTGGTTTGCTTTTATGCAGGTTGGCCTCTAGGCCTTCCATGTCATGTTTGCTTTTAGTTAACAGTAATACCTTAATCCTTCGGCACACTTTTTAGCCTGAATCTTTTGCAAAAATTTTGAAATTACACACACAGGCATACACACAAAAACAAACTCATGACTTGCATGACCAAGCTACATGACGCAAGCTCCCCAAAGCCACTATGTAGACATAAAAGCTGAAAGCAAAAAAGGATAGTTTACTAATCATGTGTTGAGGTCAGATAGACTTTTGTTCTAGAGTCCTGAAAGCTGTATTTTGTTTTAGCACGGTGGGTCACAGATTGGACAATGACAGGAAGGGTTTCTTTGGAGTCTTGTAAACAGGAGCACTAGTTTGTCCTGCTTCAGGAGACAAATTCTCCTGTCATTGTTTTAAGTACAGGGAGTGGGGTTTCACATAAGAGATATGCAACCCATGTAGGATGTTTCTGGATTATGTTTTTATGTACCAATCGTATTTCTATTTTCTCTGGACTATGAAGTATATTTTCTCTCCATTAATGTGTTACTTGTGTTTAGATTGTAAAGATTAAAAAAAAAGGTTTTGATCAGAGTCACTGTTTTTTCCTGAGTTGACCTTAGCCATTATTAAGCATTTAGTGCGAGATGGACTTTAGGTCCCCGGTGGTGTAGTGGTTTGCACATTCGCTTTTGAAGCGAAAGGTCCCTGGTTTGATTCCAGGTGGGGACACCAGCCCTCTCACCATGGAGGGTTGTGTCAGGAAGGGCATCCGGTGTAAAACCTCTGCCAAATTACCAATGCGGATTAATCCACTGTGGCGACCCCTTGGTGGAGAATACAAGGGAGCAGCTGAAAGGTACATTCAGTGCGAGATGGACTTTATTTTTCAAAGTCAGTATTGTGTAGTTGCATGAAGTAGATTTATGCAATATGAGGAAAATTTTCAGTGTGTGGTATAGATTAATTTAGGGCTTTCCATAATTTTCTGGATGGCTTAGGTACTGAGATCCCAGCAATGAGGTAGTTGGGGTTCTCTAATCTTGCCATAGGCAGCTGCTAGCTGGCTCTGTATAACATCCATCCATCCATCCATCCATCCATCTGTCTGTCCATGCATCCATCCATCCATCTGTCTGTCCATGCATCCATCCATCCATCTGTCTGTCCATGCATCCATCCATCCATTCCTCCCTCATATCCAATTTGGAGTCGCACAGGGGCTGGAGTGTTTTCCAGCTGTTGTAGTGCTAGGGGGAGGGTACTCCCTGGACAGGTTTCCAGTCTATCACAAGGCCAACACAGAGAGACAGACAACTGTTCATGTTCATATTCAACACCTACAGCCAATTTAGAATCACCAGTAAACCTAACATGCATGTCTTTAGACTGTTGGAAGAAGCTGGAGCACCCAGAGAGAACCCACATGGGCACAGAGAGAACATGCAAAGTCCATATAGAAAGGCCTCAGCACCAAACCTGAAATTAGCCCCAAAATTTTTCTGTAGAATATCTTTGGTCTTCATTTCATAAAAGTTAAAAACAGAGCTTTTCTTGCATAATCTACAGCATTGTTTGAAATAACGGATTACGTGAATATTTATGCCTCATGGTGTATAACCTACACACTTCACTGGGTTTGTGTTGATAGTGCGTGGTGTGTGTGGTTGTTCTTGATGTGCTGACACATGATTTGCCACACTGAATCCTTGGAGCACCCACACAGCCTTAATTAACCTAAACAAGATGTCCTGTGCATGCATGTGGGAAGGAATGCTTTGGTGCTTTTTTTTTAAACTGAAGGAGGCACAGTTGTTGGTATGACCTGTGACCCGTAACCTGTAATGAAACATGACTAAGTTGAATCACTGTAAGCTGCACACTGTAAATTCATTGTATGGTGACAAGCAAACATATTTTTTTGGTTTCTTACATCCAGGAGAGGGGACCATAGCAATGACTACAGTGTCACTTGTAGACAGTGAGATAATGTGCAACAGACTTCTTAGATCATGATGATTCACCGTGCTTACAAATCATTCACTAGTTCTTTGGAATGAATTTTTCCTGATGTGCCGGGAATAGTCTGGCAGAAACTGTGTCCCTTAAGCCACTGCTAAACCTTTCAAAGGAAAATTACATCATCATGAAAGGAGGTCAAGTTAAAATTCTAATATAAGCTTTAAAGCTTGCTATTCAGTTTTTAGTTTTTACCTTTTTCAAAATCTACTGACATCCTGTTATGAGAAAATTCTCTGCTTTTCATGGTTGCACATTGTCGTGTTGGAGAAGTGGGACTTTTACACCTTAATCGCGGTACACCCTTGGCTTTAAACTAATTTAAGTAGTTTTAGTTTTTTATTAATCAGTGTTTCCGTTGCGTAGTTCCCTTGATAAGTAAGCTCAAAACACAGACTGGAAATGTGTTTGCAGCCCCCTTGCTAAAGCATGCTGGGCTCTGTGTGGGTGTTGGCTGTAACGATTGCCAGCTCCCTCACATCAACAGACTACTTTGTTGCTCTGTTTAACCGAAAGCCTTCCAGTTAATTACAGCAGCAGTAACTCTTGTGGGCATAATGAATAAATATTGCACAATTCTGTTAATAGCGGTGCCCTACTACAGTAATTTGGTGCAAACATGACTAAGCTTTCATTTATTATGGGACTGAGATAAAAACTGAAATGTTAATGTTATGTTTATCCAAACTTTTGGTAATGATTGTCTGTCATCACTAATGTATATAAAACTATAAATCTTTCCATAGATTGAATTATTATATTTCTTTTTACGCTGACTTTAATTTTTAATCAGCAAAGATTGCAAGAGTAGGAAAATTCAATATTGACTTGTTGACTACGTGAAGGCATTCAGCCACCTGATAACTCTGTACTGCTCCAATGATGAGATGTGACGGTAAACAGACTAGGAACCATGGCAGTGTTAAAGGAAAGTCTATTTAATTGTTAATAATAATAATAATAATAACATTTTGTACTTATTTCGCATTCATAAAGTATTCAGAATCCTTTTATCACACTTTTCAGTCTTATGTTAGATTTTTTTCAATTAATTTTTCCGCTCAACACTCACTATTCCATAATGACAAAATGAACTAGTAGTGTAGAATTTATACACAAGTATTCAGACATTTTAATCAGTACTTAGATGAAGCACCCTTAGAAGAAATCATTATAGCCTCAAATCGTCTTCTTCGTATATCTTAAGCTCTGTCAGGTTAGATGGGGACTGTTGGTGGACAGCCATTTTCAGGTCTCTCCAGAAATGTTTATTGGGTTCAAGTCAGGGCTTTAGCTGGACCACTAGAGGACACCCAAAGCATTGTTGTATCTCAGGAGAGATAAAAGAGAAAATGATGATATGAAAAACCTGAGCGACAGCATTACCAGAGGAGACAAGCAACAGACACAGTCTGAGGCTCAAAAGATGAGGACACTATTGAAAAAGCAGGTCAGTGGAATTCAGTACTGGGGAGATATTTTGGCTGTTTAGTTTGACAGGAAGCAGAGAAGCTGTGCTGCAAACTTGGTCAAAAGCATGTTCCCACAAAAACGGTAATAATACTGATCTGTTTTAACGTCTAAAGAAGACCCATCCTTTAGAGCACAATGCAAGTCTTTTCAGTCCCAGAGCCAAACAAGTGCTGCTGGTCCTCCTGAAACAACCAGTGTAAAACCTGCACAACAACCACAGATCACAGGGTCTACTTCCTCCAGCTCCATGCCTGACAACAAAGACACACACAGTGATACCACAAATGGAACAGCCTATTTTATTGTTTAAAAAAAATAAACCAAGATGCTGGTAAGCATGATGGAAAATGTGGGATTTAAGTAGCTGATTAAAATAATTAACCTTCCTTACTTGTTATCTCAGATGGCTCAGCTGTACATTGAGTGCAGAGAGGCAGTCGCACATCTAAACCATATATAAGACTCATTGCCCACTGCATTGACCAAGGCTGGAATATGAAAAGCAAATGTCTTTAAATTGCAGACCAAACAGGTGAAGTCATAAATTAAGAACTGACAGAAGCACTTTCATCCTGGGGACTGAATTGTACTGAG
The DNA here is from genome assembly GCA_015106775.1 of Etroplus canarensis. Lineage (NCBI taxonomy): Eukaryota > Metazoa > Chordata > Actinopteri > Cichliformes > Cichlidae > Etroplus > Etroplus canarensis. Next base: position 39,184 of record VUQH01041530.1, on the reverse strand, counting down.
GATGTGAAAAGAATGTTTTTTGTCTCTTTGTAGGCTGGTATAGATTTAAATGATTTTAAATTGTTGGAAAACAATTAAAGTAATACAATATAGAGGTATAATAATTGAAATTTTATTTTAAATTAATACCTACTTTATTTACTTTATTTGGAACTGAATAAAGAATTTGCTTTCTGTTCTTCCATAAAACTTGAAAGCTTTATCATTTTTTATTTTTAATTTTAGATTTAAGTTTTCAGAATTTTAGAATTAAGATTTTATTTTAGTTGGAGTTTGTCAACAACTTTAATGTTCTCCTGTGAATCTTAAATGCTTCTGACTGCTCAGAATTAAGATTTTAGTTTTGTGTGTATATCCATTTTATTTATTTGAAATACAGTTGTTTAACATTCTACAGTGCATGTGTCATGTTCAGATTCTGATAGACAATAAATGATATTCAAGCCAAAATGTACCTTCTATCTTTACATCTAACTTTGGAGTAGAAAGGAAGTTTTAAGCTTGACGAAATTATTTGATTTTCATCAACATTTACTGTATATCGATATCGTCCAATATGAAAAATATTGTGTTAAGAATTTTTCCCATATTGCTCAGCTTGACATAAAGCAGATTTTCATTGTAGCTAACCTTAGATCTGTTCTTGGTTTCTGTACTTTGATGTCTATCCTCAAGGCTTGCATTTTGCTCTGCTATGCATTGTCACCTGTGAGGTGTGTACCTTCACAAATTATGTCTTTATATAGTGAATATATTATCATTATATTCATCTCTCTTAAAGGGAACCCTGACTGCAAGCAATAATAGACCTTGTTTGATTCACTTGAATACTGCCATTGGTTTTTACGTTGCAATGACATCAGTGGTTGCTGTGATCGGCCCCATATACCGGTACACTGACTCACTGTCTTCTGTTCAGCCTTTTCAGTTTGAACCCGAGCACATTGATAGAGATAATAATGAAGAAATCAATAAAAATGACCTTGAAAATGAGGACACTCAGATGGGTGAAGAGAAGAGAGTGAGTCAAAATAGCTTGTGTTTGTACGGCAGGTGCTTACCAATGGCAACTCTGAGAGAGAGAGAGAGTCTTTGCCACAAAATCTCTGCTTTCTGTCAGCAACTGTTCATGGTAAGCATTGTTATCAAACGTATTCTAATATGGATCAGAGTAGTGCGTTACACATTATATGGGTGCTTTGAGGGCTTACATGACTTACGTTGTACTCTGGATCAGACTGTCTGTACTGGTGCTGTCTCTTCTTGCTTGAGTCATCATCTGAAACGACCATATCCTGTGACTGACAGTCTTTCTCTTGTTATTTTTTTCTGCATAAATATCATTCATAGTGATCGGGTAATGCATATCTGCCGGCAACTGTACCACTGTGTCCAATGTGCTGACATCTGTTTGAGTTGTGGTATTGGTTGTATTAAAAAAAACTGGACACCTACAGGTGCTTTGACTAATTGAACTGGTGGGTTGCCAGGTTCCTCCGTGTCCAGGGTTGTGTCCGATGGTTCACACTCAGAGGCTGTGACAGGGAGAGCCGGTTGTTTACATCCCAGCAGAAGAGCATCCAGTGTCTCCTGTCTCTGATGTTTCTCCGTGCATTTTTCTCTTGTCAGCCTGTGGCGTTTAGGTACCTTGTAAGAGAAAACTGTTGGCACAGCATTTGGTTTCAGCTTTCATTTATAACCGTTAGCTCCTTTAGCAGCCATGGTCAACAAATCACTCAAAGGCATTTGAAGACAAGTGTGGAGAACATAAACAGGTCCTTAGGAAGTTGTGTTAGTCCACATACTTTCTCCCATTTAGCACTCCTCTTCTTGTCTCTCGGAAAGCAGTGAAGACTTATCTTGCTGTTTTTGTTGTCTTTTGACTGGAAATTGTAACTAAAAGCAGCACAGTGTGGAAATGTTCATGTACATCCACTTTTCAATAATAAAAGAAAATCTAACTTCAAGCAAGTCATATTCTTCAACTAATTTACCTCATTGTCCCAGAATGCATTACGTAGGTAAAATAATGGCGGCCTCCGTAGGTCAGAAAAGGTAATAAACATTAAAGATTTTAAAAGTAGTTAGGAGTTTTCACATGTCACTAACCATGAATTTTAGTAGGATAGGACAATAACAACATAATAAGGTCAAAGAGGGCTAATAGTTAGGGTCTCCTTCAACAGTTTTAGATAATGTCATCCCCTTCTCTCTCTTGTGCCGTTTGTGTTTTCATTAAAATCAGGTTATTCCTGGGAGTCAGTTTTATTACAGGAGATAAAGTAATGAGATGAATATGCTGCTGGAAATGTTTGCCTAATCTGAGCTCGATATTTGTGTTCTGTTAGGTGGATGGAGGCCTGCTTAGAGGAGGACTTGCCCCCTACCACAGAACTGGAGGAGGGACTTAGGAATGGTGTCTACCTTGGCAAGCTTGCCATTTTTTTTGCACCCAAAATGGTTTCTGAGAAAAGGATCTATGACAGAGATCAGGCCCGTTATAAGGTAAGGCTTCTCTTTTTTTTCGGTCTTTTAAGTGAGGCCAATAGAAGAATTATTACTAAATTTAAATTTTCAGATTGCATCATAACAGACAGTTTCTAGACATCCTAGATACTTCCTGACAGTTAAACTGTTTTCCACAGGAAGAGGGTAATGTGACAGGCCAGTGTTGAGGGCTAACTGTAAGCTACCACAGCTATTGTGCTCCTACAGTAAACTACATAAATGTCTGAGTGAAATATTTAGTTTGGCTTTGAACATAATACTGGTTCTTTGCTGTCAGACCACCTTGGCTGTTGCACATATTTCATGGTCTGATGAAGCACTATTTCTTTGCAGTTCCTCATAATTATGTGGCTAAATTTCAGTATCTGTGTTTTTGTGATTATCTTTAGAGCAAAGGGCTGCACTTCAGACACACTGACAACACAGTGCAGTGGCTCAGAGCCATGGAATCAGTGGGCCTCCCCAAGGTAAGGGACTTGCACATTCTTGTGCGTTACAGACACTTTCAGTCCTCCTTAACATTCATCACACTTTAAGTGGAGCTTGATTAAACTGGAACAATCTGAAATACAAGGATAGGGCTGAGAAAATGCCATAACTCACGTTACTGGAATAATTTACACTCTAACAGAACAGCAATTGCCATCATCATACTAACCTACATAATTTTAAAGGGAAACTTGTTCCTGGGAAGGAAGACACATGAAAAGGTCAGAGTTGTTTCTTTGTAGCAGTTGTTATTTCGCAGAAAGTTTCCTTTCTGTGTAGTATGCTTTGTGCAAGAAATGTTTCTCTATTCTCATGAGATGCCAGAGGCATATCAGCTATCTCACAGGATCATCAGGGAACTTTTAAGCACAAAAGAAAAGCGCAAAAGAAAAAACAGTTGTGCAGAAATATCCAACTTAAATAATGTTTAGCACCATACTGTAACATGTACGGTTGTATTTTTTTGTGTGGTTTATGTGGTGTATGTCCATTGGCTTATATATTTCTATGTCCATTGGTGTGTATACGTGTGTGCACACTTTCACATTGCCTTTTACTGATTTCATAGTCATCTTAAATTCCCTTTTAAGGAATTGTCTTTCTAATTATTTAACTTACCTGTAGCTGTTTCCGTCACATAGTTCAGTGTTGATTATGTTAAGTACATTACTCATATGTGACATGATTAAGAAGATAATTTTAGAGACTGGCCTAAATCGTCAGCAACATACAGTCATATGAAAAAGAACTTTTTCAAAGGACAGTCCTGCAGTCCTGCAGTGAAAAACTCAGTACACCCTTAGCTCTTCCATAGAGGTTAGCTGCCACATGCTACTATTAAAATGACTTTGTTTGCTGGTCATCAACCAATGTGACCACCTCTATAAAAGTAGGAGTTTTGGCAGTTTGCTGGTCTGGAGCAATTAGTTGTATGTTAATACAATGCCACAATCTTCCTAGGAGTGAACATCTCAGGTCAGAACATGCAATGTTCAGAGAAATTGCAAAAATTCAAGTGCTACATCTCAGACTCTAGAGGGCTCATTTAGTTTGTGAAATGTTAAAATTCATGACAGTACAGTTAGAAAAAAGACTGAACAAGTGTGTCTTTTTTGTAAAGTTTGCCAGGAGAAACTAAGGCTTCGTTCACACTGCAGGCAAAAGTGACCCAAATCTGACATTTTTACCCATATTTGACCCATATCTTGTTTTGGTTTTTTGATGGCAGTCCGATTTTTTTTTTTTTTTTTTTTTTTTTTTTCCCCCCCTTCGTCTCA
>VUQH01041530.1:0-34890 GCA_015106775.1 Etroplus canarensis | reverse complement strand
ACTCAGACCCAGGCCATTTTATTATCTGGTCCTTGGATACATATTCATTGTTTTTCAACCTCACTCTGAACGGTCATGTTGCATTTCATCTGACTTTTACGTCACTGAAGTGGGGCAGACATCATAATTCTACACTGGAGCGATGAGATCAAATGTAAACAATGGACGAAACAAGCATGGCAGACACCGTTCATGGAACTGGTCAGTGGAAAGAAAGTGGCACTGCTCCATGATGGTTCTTTTTTTTTTCTCAGTCTTCTTCTTCCCTTTTTTACGTGGTCATGATTTTGTTGGGTCCAATTTTATGACAACTTCACACATGCTTCACACATTGATAAACGCATGCAAACATGTGTAGCATCCATATTTACTTCTGTAAACACAGCGTGCTGTCTGTGACATCACATCGTCTTCTGTGCATGCGGGTCACTTCAGGGCCGTGGACTGTTTATACTAGAGTCTGATGGTGGTTGCATTTGAATTATAATGTGGACAACCACGCAGAATACTTGGATATCAGCAAAGAATTGGAATTGAGCATAAAGACCTGCAGTAGCCATAACCAAAAAAGAACATGATTTCAGTTTGTAAAGTTGCATCTGAACAAACCACAAGACTTCTGGAACAATGTCCTTTGGACAGATGAGACCTAAGTGTAGATGTTTGGCCATAATGCACAGTGCCACATTTGGCCAAGCCCAAACACAACATATCAGCACAAACATCCCATATCAACTATCTAACATGGTGGTGGAGGGGTGATCTGGGCTTGTTTTGCAGCCACATGACCTGGGCATGTTGCAGTCATTAAGTTGACCACAAACTGCTCTCTGTATGCTAAAGTATTCTACTGTCAGATGTGAAGCTATGTGTCTGACAGCTATACTCTGACTGAAATTGGGTCATGCAACAGGCAGTGATCCCAAGCACACCAGCAAATCAACAACAGGATGACTGGGGAAAAAACCAGAAAAGAATCAAGGTTGTGCAATGGCCCAAATTTCAAAGTTCAAACCTCAACCTGCATGATTGCTGTGGCAGGACCTCAAAAGAGCTGGGCCTATAAAAATGTCAATTAACTGATGCAATGTTGTAAAGAAGACAATGTGAGAGACTGATAAAGTCATACAGAAGACTATTACTTCAAATTATTGCTGGTTGTACAAGCTATTGAATCATGGGGTGTACTTAATTTTTGACATCACTACATAGATTATTGTGAAAACTTTCTTTTTCACATGAAAAAGAAATGCAGAATTTTAGCAAATTAAACAGATTTTTGGTTGAGTCCGAAATGAGAACAAATGAAAACGGGGCTCTACAAGCTAAGGACTGCATAGAGCCCTGTAAAACCTTTTTTCACATGACTGGTATATATATTTATAAAATTTAGCTGATATTAACCCTAGTACTGCAGGAACTCAATATATTGATGTCCCAGATAAGTTTTGTGTATTGCTGGTCTTCTGTATATTGATCACTTCCGGTGTCTTAATTCACTGCCAGTTGTCTAGCTGGTAGTATAGCTGGCAGTACTAGGGTTAAGGAAATGTCTCTGCGATGGTTGTTTAAATGCTGTGAGCAACACCATGAACACTGCAGTATATACTACCTACAAGAAGCCCATTTTCAAAATGATGGTAGAGATGGTGTTGCTTGAATGTCATTGTATGTCATAGCTTATTGATTAGTATGCCCTCCAGTTGCAGCTTCCTGTGCTTCTACTGAATATATTTAAAAAAATAGTAACAGGTAGTGCGCTCCTGTTAGGTTGCAGCAGAATAAAGAGTGTCAAGACCTGGATAAAGAGGAGCGACTAATACCTTCTGTGGTTTCTGCTTTCAGATATTCTATCCTGAGACGACTGATGTGTATGATCGCAAAAACATGCCCAAGGTGGTATACTGCATACATGCGTTGAGGTAAGACTTAGGGGATTTCAAAAACACAGTGATTTTTCACTTGACTGTCTTCATACATTTCTTATGTCTGGCAGCAAAATTACTCGTTGAGCTCTATTATCTTTTGTATGGCAAAATGGCTTGGTTCCCTTTTTCCTTAAGGTGCCGCACCTGAATGCTCAGTGTGATTTCATTTCATGAAATGTAAACCAGCAGAATAAACTCTTAGATTACCTAAAGACAAAGTGCTAGTGTCTGATAGCTAGAATTAAACTATGAGCCTCTGTAAATGTTGACTAATTAATGTGTTCAACAAATAGATTGTGTAGATGTGGCTTCCAGACATGAAAGGCTAAGCCAGTGCAGAAGTGACTTACATCTGGATTCTTTCTAATGGCAAATCGGAGTAACTCCTCTGGTAGTGAAAAGAAGTCCAGTTCTATCGGAATACAACCCAACTGCTCACTTGATCTCTGACCTATTACAACGCTTTCCTGCACTTATGGCCTCAGTTGCTAGTTTCAAGTTTTGCTGAATACAACATGTTCACTTTGTAAATCATTAGAGTCAAAAAGCAGGATAAAGCAGGGTATGGTGTAGGGGAGACCTGGCCTATATGGACAAAAGTATTGGGTGACATCACTTAATCACTAAATTCACACGTTTCATTCTGTCCCAGTTCAACAGGTGTATAAAATTAAGAACCTAGCAATGCAGTCTGCCTTTACAAACATTTGAAAAATAAAAGGGTTCACTGAAGAGTTCACTGAGTTCGAGGGTGGTACTGTAGGATGCCACTGTTGCAGCAAATTTGTGAACTTTCTTAGGTATTCCTCATTTAACTGTAAGTGGTATTATTACAAAGTAGAAGCGTTTAGGATCACAACAACTTAGCCACTAAGTGGCAGACCACATAAAGTTATAGAGCTGAGTTGCCAAGTGCCGAGGTGCTTGGTGTCTAAAAGTTGCCATTGCTCTGCTCACTCAGTAGCTACGGAGTTCCAAACCTCCTCTGGCATTAACATCAGCACAAAAACTGCACTAGGAGCTTTGTTACGTGGGTCTCACTGAGCACAATGCCAAGCATCAGATGAAGTAGTGTAAAGCATGCTTCCACTGGACTCTGGTATAATGGAAACGTGTAGTATGGAGTGAAGAATCATGCTTCTCTATTTGGAATTCTGATGGACAAATCTGGGTTTGGTGAATGCCTGGACCACATTACCTGCCTGACTTGATTGCACCAACTGTAAAGTTTGGTGGACGATTGATAATGCTTTGGGGGTGGCCTGGGCTTCTTAGTTAATGAAGGGAACTCATGAAGCCATTTTGGACAATTCTGTGCTTCCAGCTTTGTGCGAACAGTTTCGGGAAGGTCCCCTTCTCCTCCAGCATGACACTGCCCCAGTGCACAAAGCAAGGTCCATAAAGGCATGTTTGGATGAGTTTGGTGTGGAAGAACATGACTGGCCTGCACAGAGCCCTGACCTCGATCCTGTCAAATACCTTTGGGTTGAACAGCAACACAGATTGCAAACCTGGCTCTCTTGTCCAGCATCAGTGTCTGACCTCACAGATGCTCTTCCTGATGAATGGGTGAAGATTCTCACAGGAACACTCAAATCTTGTTGAAAACCTTCTTAAAAGAGCAGAAACATGTAAAGCCACAAAGAGGGGACACTCCATATTAACACCTATAAATTTAGAATGGGATGTCATAAAAGCTCCTGTAGATGTAATGGGTAGTGTTTTTTTGTCCATAGAGTGTACTGAATAATTGACAAGCCACTAGCCTATGAGCTTGCAGCTCCCCTCAGGGAAGGTCAGAAATGCTCAGCTTGGGGCTTCCAGACAGGACATTACTAACCAATAGGCGATGTTACAATCTATCTTTGTCTATGGTGCAGCTGTAGTTTGCTCATACTTTTGTCATTGACACTTACAGTACATGATGTCTACTGTAGCTTAAATTCCTTTCAATCAATGGCTATGGCAGACAATGCCAAACACTTAGTTTTGGAAGGAAGTGGTTGTTTTATACACACAGACAGAATTTAAAGACGGCATATACTTGGATTTATGTACAAAACTACTTAGTGTGTCCATGAAATGTCCCTTCCAATCTATACATCAAAAGCAGAAGCAATACTTTGTAAATGATATGAAACAGAAACTAGTAAACATTTCTACTTCTGTAGGCCAGTGAGATTTTATAAGTTGCATTAGGTATGCTATCATGTATATTAATCAGAGTCATTTATTTAATTATAGGCAGCTAGGCAAATGTATGATTACCTGTTGTGTTTCAGTGCTTGATTTTACTTTTAGTTTCTTGTGGACTTGTGGGTGGCTTGTGCATTATATTAGGCACTTGCTTACTCAGTTGAGATGACTCTGAATGAACTCAAGAGTAAATTTGTATCTTTTCAGTCAGTCAAATACACATTTAGGGAGTGGTTATGTGTGCTGCCTGGCTTGTTTTCTCTGTTGTAGTGTTGTGGTGAGGTCCTGTGAGAATTGGTTTCCTTCCCCCCCTTATGCACACACGTGCTCTTCCTTCCTGCAAATCCAGCTCAAGTCCTGCAAGGTCCCAGTCCCAATACTTTACTTCCCTGGGTAGAAACTCATGGAAACAAAGGCAAAGCTGTGGATTCCTCTGCACATTCAGGAACATGTAACAAAAATGTGTACTTCATACGTAAATGTTAAAACTCTTCTCAAATTGGTTGAAATGTAAGGTTTAATCTTTTATCTAAAAGGAAGAGGAAAAAAGGGGGAAATCCACAGTCCAAATGATGTAGTTGCTCCAAGCTAGTCAGCTGATTGTCTGTAACCCTTGTGAATTGTAATCAGCCACCTTCATTAACCCCAGTCAGCTGTTATTGTGTTTGTATCAGCTGCCTGCATGTTAAAACATTACCCTTTGTGTAAGCAGATTTTAGATGATGGTTTGAAGCTCTTGTGTTCCAAGGACAGAGTGCATCTTATGTTTACACACACTGGGACCAAAGTGCAGCACAACCACTAGCTACAACAACTCCTCCATTCAGGGCTATACAAATGGCAGACTTCCCTTAAATATCTATAATTCATTACCATGTATCTGGTACCTACTGGAAGCTGAAAGTTTTATGAAGTTTCCAGTCACCTGGTTTTTGAATTCATTGCTAGGTGTACTGAGTCTGCTCACTGCTGTCAGGTAGTTCTTGTTGTAATTTGAGCCAATGCTACCCTCCTGTGGTCGAAGTGTGACACCACAAAGGGTGGAGGAATCAGAAGCAGTCTTGAGCGAAAAATAAATATCTGGTTTTCTTTTCATGATATCCTCTACACAATGTTTTTAATTGTATTATTATTTTTTGCATGTATCTTACACCATGTGTGTACTTTTTCAGCTTATACTTGTACAAATTGGGGGTTGCGCCACAGATCCAAGACCTGCTGGGGAAAGTGGACTTTACAGGTAACAACTATGGAACCATCAGATACTCCTCTTACTAAAGTGTAACATAAAAGCACATATCTTAATAATATATCTCATAATTTAATTCATACTGAACTGAAGGTAAATAATACTCTTTTGCATTTTGAGATACTAATTGGGTTGTCACTTGAACATTTTGTTTTCCTCCCCACAATTTTTAGAAGAACTTTGACTTTTGGAAAAAAAATGTTGGCGATCCTTTGGTTTCCAATTTTGTGTTTTCTCTTTATTAAATACTTGATCACACTTTCTGAGATACTTGTTGTATTTCTTAAAACACTGATGGCAACCATCACATAATTTATCCTGAACAGTTAAACCTTTCAACTGAACTACTGCCTAAGCAAACCCAAGTTATTCTGTAAAAGGCCAACAATCACTTACACCACTTAACTGTTTTCAGAAGTAAATGAATTCAGCAGTTTAACCATTACTCATGTATTTTTTTTCCATTCATGCTAATTCTTGGCATCTACACAGAAATAAAAAATACAAAAAAAAAATCTATGTAAAATATACCAATCAGGCATAATATTATGAATACCTGCCTAATATTGTGTTGGTCCCCCTTTTTGCTGCCGAACCAGCCCTGATCCATCAAGGCATGACCTCCACTTGATCCCTGAAGGTGTGCTGTGGTACCTGGCACCAAGATGTTAGTAGCAGGTTCTTTAAGTCCTGTAAGTTGCGAGGTGGGACCTCCATGGATCAGACTTGTTTGTCCAGCACATCCCACAGATGCTTGATTAGATTGAGATCTGAGGAATTTGGAGGCCAAGTCAACACCTCAAACTCGTTGTGCTCCTCAAACCATTCTTGGACCATTTTTGCTTTGTGGCAGGGTGCATTATCCTGCTGAAAGAGGCCTCAGCCATCAGGGAATACCATTTCTATGAAAAGGTTTATATGCTCTGTAAGACTGCTTAGGTATGTGGTATGTGTGGAAGTAACATCCATGTGGATGGCTGAATCCATGGTTTTCCACATTGCCCAAGCCTTGCACTGCCTCTGTGGCTTTCCTTCTTCCCATACTGCATCTTGATGCCATGTGTTCCCCAGGTAAGTGACCCAGCCATCCACGTGATGTAAAAAAATATGATTTATCAGACCAGGCCACCTTTTTCCATTGCTCCGTGGTTCAGTTCTGGTGTTCACGTGCCCATTGTTGGCACAGGGGTCACCCTGACTGTTCTGCAGCTATGTAGCCCCATGTACAACAAATTGTGATGCACTGTGTATTCTGACACCCTTCTGTTAGAACCAGTATTAGCTTCTTTATCAATTTGAACCACAGTAGATTGTCTGTTGGATCGGACCACACTGGCCAACCTTTGCTTGTCACATGCATCAGTCAGCCTTGGTCACCCATGACAATGTCACTGGTTCACCACTATTTCTTCTTTGGATCACTTTTGATAGATACTGACCACTGAAGACTGGGAACACACCCCACAAGTGCTGCAGTTTTGAAAATGCTCTGACCCGGTCATCTAGCCATCACAGTTGGGCCCTTGTCAAACTTGCTCAAATCCTTACATTTACCCAATTTTTTTTCTGCTTCAAAAACCATCAACTTTGAGGACAAACTGTTTACTTGTTGCCTAATTTATCCCACCCACTAACAGGTGCTGTGACGAAGAGATATTCAGTGTTATTCACTTCACCTGTCAGTGTACATAATGTTATTGCTGATCAGTGTATTTCACAATATTGAAAAATTAATTTTAAAAATTACTTTAAACATTTTAATTTGCAGTATGATGTGTGATCAAAAATCAAAACCTTAACTGATATTGATTTGACCTGCCTGTCATTCGAGGTTATCTTGTCATGCATCTTTGGACAGTTTTCACTGTAGCTGTTATTTTTAGATCACACCTTTTTGAAGTTTTGTTCTTGGTTCACTTTGCACTGTTGTCTCCAAAATGGAAAACCTTTAGCATGATATTGGAGAATGCACTGTTTGTCCTTACATGATGACAGTTCAGGGGGTTTCCAGTAAATGAGATCACTCCTCGGGATGTTACAGTAGAACTATGTGTTGACAATCTCATCCAGGAGAACAAATTTACTGTCCACGACCCAGTGTGGAAAAAAATATGAAAAGTATGCTCCTGGTAGCACTCCTGATTTGACGTGCTGTCAGTGGGCTTGGAAACTATGATCACTTCAGCAGGAGACCACTGGTTCATCGCCAGAGAGATGCCTCTGATCTCTAGTTATGATCCTCCACACGAAAAACCGGACAGTATTGGAACTAACACGCAACAATCTAGAAATAGTAGCCACCCTGAAAGTGAAAAGATAACCTTGAAGATGAATTGGATACATTTAAATTAAGTATGGTTTTAGATCTTTTTGGGCCAAGTCAGAAATTTTGATTGCACCTCGTCCACATGCTTTTGTCATGGTGTTTTCAAAGCAACATGGAGGCTTTGACCTGATATGTGGCATAGTCTTCCTCTGACCAAGGACAACACCTGCAATATGTACATTTATTTTCCTTCGGTATGTTTATCTAACAACAGCAGATATTTGAGCCAACTGCCAAAACCCTCAAATATCCCTCTAATAAAGATTTTAACAATCATTGTCAATGTGTTAATACCCACATCTAAGAGTTAGACATGTCATTAGAAATAATTTTGAGCTGTATTTTTGCCTTGTTTTGCTGTACTGTGTCACCACTTTTCCCCATGCCAGTAATGTATATCTGTCTTCCAGAGGAAGAGATCAGTAACATGAGGAGTGAACTGGACAAGTATGGCATACAGATGCCAGCTTTTAGTAAAATTGGAGGTATCCTGGCCAATGAGCTCTCAGTGGATGAAGCTGCCTGTAAGTCCTGTGTTCTTTTAACCTGGATTCTGATAATATTTTTGACTGAAGTTAACAGAGGGTTGGCATCTCATGCATTCTACTAATTGCATGTTGTTTCCTAATGTCCTTTGGCTAATGCAAAAATATTTGTGCACACTCCTATTTTAGTGCATGCTGCTGTGATTGCCATCAATGAAGCGGTTGACAGAGGTCAGGCATCTGTCACAATGGGAGCCTTGAATAATCCTAATGCAATGCTGAAGAACACACAGGAGAATCTGGCCCAAGACTACCAGGACACACTGAGCCAGGCCAAGGCTCGTAAGCGGGATCAGTCCTCAGGGAGGGTGAGAGGACTAACACTAAAGTGATGTTTTGGAGCTTTTGCCTTCTAATTTAGTAGATTAGCTGCAGGTCCAACTACACTGGAAGTTTTAAGGTTTAAACTGCAGCTATGTGCTAAAATAGACTGGATTGCTGTATCATAAAACGCACTGGTTCAACTGCATGTAATACACTAATGTGTTGGAAGCATACAGTGAAGCAGAGAAATTATAAGTTGTATAATCATGCCATCTGTGTTTTGTGCTGTTACTGATGTCTCCAGTGTTTCCACTGTTGTTCATATCAATTTTTTGTTCTTTTTTACATTAGAAAAAACAAGCCAAGGTTTGGTTTATACTTCATTGTGGTATTCATTTATTTTTCAAGAAAAAAATACAACTTGAGATTAGAGCCCATATAAATGTGTTTCATGTGTTGACCACCAAATAGATTTTATGCACTGTATTTGGTCTGAATTTAGAAATTATAAAACTGAATAATGTACGCCATTTAAGACTTTTCAAATGAATGCCGAACACTGAAACTTGATTGTGTGTTTTGTGATTTAATTTTGATACTGACAACTGTAGCAGCTGTAGGGCACTCTACACATATGAAATGGGTTGCCTGTACTGGCTTACTCCACAGGCCTTGCCAGCACATTCCTGTGACTGCAATGTCAGCTGTATTTACCTAACCCTCCAAACCATCCAGTATCTCACCTCCCATTTTCATTACAAAATACTAAGCAAATTGAAACCCGTTTCACCTATTGGAGATGTGACATTTGAAATATACAACCACACTAATATGAATTGAAATGGGAACGAATTATTAAAAAAGGCTAAAAATAGTGTTATATTGCTAATAATTATTTCTCTGTCTCTATTAGCGATCCTCAGTTGCTACTGAAGAAAGAGATGTTTATGAGGAGCTGCTGACTCAACAGGAAATCCAGAATGGCATTGACTTTGTCAACAGTAAGAATTCTCCACACTTACTTTATCATAAACCGCTGTCACTTGCCACAAATACATTCCTTTTTGCATGAAAAATAATCTAGTACTCTGTGTGCATAAGCACTGACAGGTCAACAAAAATTACATTGATTTTGTGCTTCTCTTAAAGATTTTAAAAGTAGCTGATTTATTGCTTATTGATGTTTGTCTTGGTTTTTCTGTCTTTAGTCCAGGCAGCAGTAAGACAGGTGAATCAAGCTGTATTGAACCAGGACAAAGCTGCTCTTCTGGCTGCACTCAGACTTGAAGCTCTGGCCTTGCTTGGTGTTCAGGAGTCAAACTGCCGCTGGTACCTGGAACATTTTACCACCTACTGCCACCATAAATCTAAGGTATATTGAGTTAGAGTTTGTTTGCTCAGTTGTCAGCTTGGGGTCTCAGGAGCCAGAGCAGTAATGGTTCCCTTTTAAATGGTTATTTAATTGGATTTATTTTCAGCTGTCGAAGATAAACAGTAAATAAGCTGTTATTAGATGGATAAAAATAATATCAGTACTTGGGTGTCACAGTTTAAAAATACTGGTTTTGGCAACCCACATATCACAGCACCTACAATATGACAGTGTAATCATAGGAAATTCAGATGTTGCTGGTGTACTGCTTTTATCTAATTACATCTTAAAGGCCAAATGAAATGATTTGAGAAAACACATAACTGGATTAGCAGTGCAATTTTACCCTTAAACATTTACATACTTGTTCAAAATGTGTTTTTAATTCTGAGTATTTTGAGGTTTTGTACTGTACAGAAGTGACCTTTGCTTTTGAATCGCCGCTTGGCTTTTTCCATCCCCGTGACGTCAGCGTCGCCACACAGCTCAGTCCTGCTCATTCACTCCTGTGTAATTTGGACTGATTTTTATTGAGCATCCTGGACTTATGCGGTAGACTGTAAAAATGTAAAAATGTTCAAGTTTCCACTGGAGTCATACAAAAAAAGCAACTACGAGCTATCTGGATTGCAAATGTTGGGAGGAAGAGAGACCTGTCACTCCAGGTTATGCGAGGTCCACTTCATGGATGACAGCTTCATGAAAAATCCTACGCTGGCCAAACAATTGCAACAACCCCAACAAATTGAAAAAACCAAAAGGAAAAGTCTAGCAGTTGCAAAGTGGGCAAATTTGCAGGTACGTTTCCAATAGCGATGACAGTGGTGACTGAATGTTTGCATGTCATGTATGTCATGCAGCTGAAATAGTACCAGCTGTTAGTATGGAATACAAAAAGCATGTATATAAACCATGGGTGGATGTCATTATCTTATTAAAGACTTGTCATAATTAGTTTACTATATGGTTGGTCTTTTGTAAAACTGAATGAATGGTTAACGAGAGGGTGACGTCTCCGTAAATGGTAAACACGCTTTTGGGAGGTGGAATATAGCTCTTTTTTAAACAAAGCTACAGTTTCTGAGACAAAAATATGCTGAAGAATATCTCTTACCAGTCCAGGTTTTGGTGTGGTGGATCAGCAGCCTCTGTATTAATATTCACCGGCTGAGACATGGTTCTCCTAATCTCTGCTGTCCGCATCCGAGTTGGAACTGCTAGCGCTTGGTTCACGGGTAAAATGCATGTTGTCAGCCTGCGGGTCAAACATATAACCTTGTACCTGGACGTTTAGGTTCACCTCAGGCTCACTTAATTCGTCCTGGTCAGCAAAAAAGCTCGCCATTTCAGGGATACAGGACCAGTGACCAGCGCCCACAAAACTGACTGAGTAACTGAGTTTGGAAACTCTGATGTTTCACAGTGCACGAGCTCGCGAATGCACGAGTCAGCACTGAGCTCGGCAAATTCCGTAAAAAACGTGAGATCTCCCAATATATTTTGGTTTTATCATTAGTTTTCTAATAAATATGGTCGGACATCATGTATCACATGATAATTTAAACTATATACTACTCGAAAAGTGACATTTGTGATTTTTGGCAAAATCTTTTCATTTAAGATCAAATAAATAAATCAAGCAGAAAAGAACTTATAAGCTGAAATGGGCATCCTCGACCACGTTCCTCCCCACATCCCTGCATAAAAGCACATTGGATTATCATGAGGTCTTATTGGTATCTCTCTATTTTACTCTTAACTTTGTGCTTCAGGATGGTGGGAGGATCAACATACTGGACAAGGAAGAGATTCAACGAGTTGTGAGCTCCTGCAACGACTTTGCAGAGGCAGAGAAGCGAAGTAAGCCCCTTTTGTTATTTATGGATGTTTACTAATGAGTTAAAAATCCCTCTTGTTAGTATCCCAACACTATCAAGATGCCAGTATAATCAATACAGTCCATGATCACCATTTAATATGGGTTTTCAAAATGTCATTTAATACATAATTTATAGGCCAGGAAGAAATATTCTCTTCATTCAATACAGAAATTGAGGCCCTTACCTGTCAAATATGGCTTTCTGTCTAACCAGAACTTGAAGCAGTTGCAAGAATCAATACAGCCATTCGTCTTGGCAATGCTGTGGATACAGTGGAGGAGCTGATGAACCCTGAGGCACAGCTGCCAATTGTCTACCAAACTGCTGCCAACCTGTACCAGAATGAACTTTTCAGTTTGCAACTGCAAGGGGGACGGGTAAGCCAGTATGTTTCAGACTTTCACTCTGTGTTTATAGGTGTAACTAAGGTCAGTACCAGAAATGTACTGCAGTTGAATGTTGCATCAAATTTTTGATTCAGCATTTCATATTCATTAGTCCGGACTGAGCCATGAGGAGCTGAGTGTAGCTGTAGAGATGTTGTCAGCTGTAGCAGTGCTGAATGAAGTGCTGGACACCAAAGACCCCCAAGCTGTGATTGAGCAACTAATAGACTCTCCACTGGGCTTTACCAACATAGACCAAGACAACCTTAACAGGTAAGATGGCTTTAAGTGAGAACAGTGTGTTTTTTAGCTGTTTTATTATATAACTGCTTTACCTTACTCCTTATCAAGGTTACTGCTAATATATAACTTTTCCAACTACTCTAGATCACTTTTTGCAGCAGCTAATGATTAAAACCTAATGCCATGTTGCACATTAAATGCTTACGAAAAGTCATAAGCAATATGTGAATTTAGACTATTAATCAAAGGCTTTTCAACCCATGTGTACTTTCTTCTGTGTTTTTGTTCACTTGGGTTGCATACTACCAAATAGCGTTCTGTTGTTGCTGTAATGTACTGGAAGTTTAACTATGATGGTATGTTTTAGAAAATGTATTTGAGTTTTAAATATTAAATTATAGGAGTAGTATTTCCAGATTTTCTCAATTTTTTTTTCCCCACTTGTAAAAAAAACTTTTTTGAAACTCTCCATGACACTTTTCCTCAGGTATGCTGACATGCTCATCAAAGAGCGAGCTGAGGCGCTTTCCAAGGGCCAAGAGTTTCTCACCTGGAATGATGTTCAGAAATGCATTGACACAGTGAATGTTCAGGTCCAAGAAGAGCATGAACGTAAGAAAATCTTGCAGATTTCTGGTTCTGGTTTACATAGTGTGAAAGGCGCTTTGGGGGAGGGGGGGGCGCAGCGCAGTCCACAGCGCAGTCCACAGTGGACTTGTGACTTGTACTACAATATAATTTAATTTAATTGATCTATTTAAACTTTAATGTCCAACTTAATCACACAACTTGGTCATGTTGATCATGTTATCACAACAAAGAGAACAAGCAAACCACTGTAAGAACCATGCTCACAGAATCTATTGGAGTGGTCAAAAACACAGACTGGAGTTTGTTAGGGGCCACACAGACCAGGAGCAGACAAGGATCAGGTGAAATAATGCCTGCTGGCAAGAAATTCATTTGTGATGTGAGGAGAACAAGAAGAGAAGTGGACAGGTTTCTTGGTGAGTGACCAACATTCCATAGTCAGTGATGTGTTACATTAGTACTGTGAAGTTTGCTGGGCTATATCAGGATATAACAACGTTGGGAATTTAATAATAGCCGGTGTATTGATACTTAATGTCACAATAATTAATTCAGAAGAATTCACTTTGATTTATTATCCTGTATTATGTAATGGATGCATTTCCTTCTATACTGAAAGAAATGCATGCATTATCACACCCTCACACAGTCATGGCTAAGATATCACATCTGATCTCAGTTGCCTTTTTTGAGAAATGAGTTACAGATATTGCCGATGAAACAGTAGATATCTGTTGCTCAATCTAGACATGCCCAGACATGCAAGCTAGCACTCTTACTTTTGCTATTTGAAAAAACTGTGGAGTCAACTTCCTGACAGACAGATGTTTATGCAAACAAAATAATTTTCCATATTAATAAAATCCTGAAACCTCTCTAACCTAATACAACCTACTACTACATGGTGTACTGTGGCTAAGCGGACTCCCTTATATGATGTAATGACATGGCATAGTAAAAGTTTAAGTGCTTGTCCTGCTTTTTCATCTGAATGTCTACCATTTGCCTCATAACAAAACTGTGATTCAGTTTTTTAAACAGTAATTTTAAAAGAAGTGTTAGGTATACATGTAGTGAAAAATTTAGTCCCTAAGTTGTTTTTAATCCATAAACCAAGAGTTAGACACTTTGGAAATGATTTATTTTAGGCGTTGTCTTACAATAAGAATTTACTGGTGGCAAATTAATCACATTCAGTGGTCTTAACTTGGCTGAGAGTTTTTTTGTCCTCTTGCTACAGGCATCATAGCCATAGCAGAGATCAATGAAGCACTTAACTCAGGTGATCATCAGCAGACGCTTGCAGCCCTACTGCTTCCTACGGCCAAGCTGACAGGGGTGAACCCAGCCACAGCCAAACACTACCATGATGTCCTACAAAATACCAAAAAGCTTCTCTGCCAGGTAAGTGGACAAATTTATTTAGTTAGAATCTGCGTCAAAAAATGTGCTTTCACTGTTCACATGCAGATATTATGAAATATACAAACATTATTTTAACTCATGTTATAATTTAGTCTTATTTATTATAGTTTTTTGTGGAACAGCGTTTCATCACTCACATGACTGCTTTATATGAAGTCACATCAAATTTAAATGTCTTAATCTTGATTTTAAAACCTGTGGGTAAATATTTTACAAAAGCTGAAAACTGAAATCCCTACATGAATATTGTCAGTTAAATGTAATTTTACTGATAAAATGAACACAACATGACACATGAAACAATGGATTGTCTGTAGTTTTTAACATACTGTTACTCTGTCACCATGTTAAGTTTCTTGGTCTTTTGTTGTTGTTTTGGATGTAATATAGATTGGATTTAACAGGCCAAGAGGACAAAGTGTTCACATCCTGTTTTCTTGTGCCTCCCTGCTGTGTCCCAAAAATGGTCTATTAAGGAAACTTCTTTTTTTTCTTGTATACACATCCAGAGTCACATTGTAACTGCTGCTCTCTGAGGTATCCCACTGAGAGAAATGAATTGTAGTTCTGAGGCGGCTGTCTTGGAAATGAGAATACAAAGGAAGGGATCAAGACAACTGTGGAAGCAGCAGAGACACACAGCCACTCTAAAATAGCCATACATTTTGTCATCCCCACTAGAAAACAGGCAGATGTAGTGGGCGATATGTAGGATGCCGCTGGGCAAGAAACACACCAAAAAGATAATAAAAACCAGAGTGCTGACCCTGATAAAAGGCTTCCAGTCACAAGCACTTTGTCCTAGATGGTAAATCACAGCCATATGGGCATAGATACAAAACAGGAAGGGCATTATGAAGCCCAGACAAACAAGCATTAGCTTGTACGGCACCAGCAGGGAATGGGATTTTTCTTCTAGGGGAAGTACATCATGGCATGTGGTGATCTCCAGCTGGGTGATGTAGTAGCTCTGCCTGACAAGGAGCTCAGGTATAATAGCAGCTGTAAACAGGAACCATATAACCAAGCATGTCCACACTGCCAGTGTAGTTGTAGCAAGCCTTCTGTAAAAAAAGGGTTTGACCACAGCCAGGTAGCGCCTCAGGCTGATGCATGCTATAGTCTGAGCTGAACAGTAAACATTCCCGTAAAACACAGCTGTAATCAGCCGGCAGGAGATTTCCCCAAATATCCAGTCATTTCCATTGAAGTGGTAGTGAACACGCAATGAAAGAGAAAGCAGAAGCAGCAGGTCAGACAATGCCAGGTTCAGGTACAGAATTACACTGGAAAAAGACTTTGCTCTGAGTCTGACTCTCAGAAAGACCAGAATGTAGGCATTGGAGGGGATCCCCACTAGCATGGCCAGGATGTATGATGAAGGGATCACCCAGGTGCTGAGCACCCCAGTGGTATAAGCTGTCACAGGGTCCTCTGGGTTCACATGCAAGTGTGGATGTGTGCTGGGTTGGAGCAGTGCTGGTAGCTGGTTTGTGTGATTAAATGTAAATGTTGACCCCTTAAAAGTCCTTGGTGGAGCACGGTTGGTTTTGTTTCCTGTAGTGGGTAGAAAAACACTTTTTTCATGCTTTAAACCAAATTTAGATTAATAAAAGTATATTTTAAACTATGATGCTTTACTTTCATGTAATGATTTTTTTACACAAAGAAAACCTTTCTCAGTTGGTGTATACCACAATTGCTTTTTCAAAATAGTTTTTTTAATAGACTTACCATCATGCTGATTGGTCTGCACTGCCATCAGACAAATGAGTAGTCCTGGCACAAGGTCAGCCATCTCACCATTAAGCTGATATCCCAATGTTTTACAGGCTTTTTGGCTTCAGTCCTCTTATTGCTGCTTTTTTCAGGAGTTCTCTGCCGGTAAAACTTTGTTTTGTGTTTCTAGAGTGCAACAGTGGAGCTGATAATGTTGTGTGCTTAAGCCC
This sequence comes from Etroplus canarensis, assembly GCA_015106775.1. Lineage (NCBI taxonomy): Eukaryota > Metazoa > Chordata > Actinopteri > Cichliformes > Cichlidae > Etroplus > Etroplus canarensis. The sequence goes on along the minus strand of VUQH01041530.1, from coordinate 18,536 downwards.
AGCGTCCTGTTAGTGTATACGGGACGCTTGTGTGAGCATGTTTCCTGCCTAAGCTTGAAAATTCCCTTCTGTCTGCGTCAGTTACTGCCTTCTGACTCATTGGGGTGGGATAGAAGCTACTTAATGGTTTACAGTAATGTTTATGTTGGGTTAAATATTTTCAAGGGATTTTATTATTTAAAGTATTGGGCTTTTGCATTTTCTTAATGGTTGTTTTAGTGTTTGTTAGCCTGGTCATGGAATGGAAGAATCACTGCTGTCATAGATGTATTTTGATGTTAGCTTCTGTATCTGCAAAAAATGCTGTTCTCCTAACACACACAATATGATGTATAGCAGTTAGATCATCAATCTAATAAAGAAACTGGGTTATGTGCTTTATGATATTTTAGTGGTGTTGATTTCCCATCATAACATATTTTTACTTTTTTCCCCCTATGTTGCTTGCATGCCATGCTGCTTCTGAAGCACAATGATGTCCTTCTGGTTTATGCTATAAAAATTATACCACACAAAATTCATAATTTGAAACTTTTATTTTCCCATCACATCACTGTGATGGGCAGCAATATTACTCTCCTGACACTCAATCCATGAGGAGTATGTGAAACACAGACATAAACAAAGATGCTACTTTTGGATTGCTTTAGTTTTTTTAAAATTACAACTTCCTTCCTGTGGGTGTGCCCTAGACCTCACAAGGTTATCTAAAATTAGCCTGAAAACAAACACAACCCTCATTATGAATAAACATGCTGTGTTCTTGTTGTGGTGTTACACTGTTTAAGTCTGTTTTTAGACTGAAGTAGTTCTTTCAAGTGGGGTGGGGGTGGGGATATGGTTGTAGTATATCTGTTAGCATTGTTTTTCATTTCTCTAGACACAAAGGAAATGGTGCTGGTTCTTCTAATGGTACTTGTTTGAATACTGTAATGTTATCAGTATTTCTGTTTAAATATCTGCACAATCCCAGCTTGTATTACGTACTGTTCATGCACTGTCCCCAAAAGTTTTTGTAACCTTTCATCTGTTTTGACTCAAATAACTATAAAATGTTTTATAATGTAATATCAAGTTAGTAATAATGCCTTGCCTTGTCTGTAGTTTGGTCTTCCTTCTAAAAGAAGAGTAGTGACCTTAGTCTTTTGCCTGATTGTAGAGCTCTGGTGATGAATCTGCCGTGCTGTGGCTGGACCAAATCCAAGAGGCCATACTGACAGCCAACCAAGATGAAGAAGAGGCTCTTGCATGTATGTTCCCCTAAAGCCTAAGTAATTCTCATTATGGACCCACAGAACACTGAAATGCCTAATTTAGTACTCAGAGCTCCTTTATTGCCTCCTTATACATGCTCTTGACAGGTATTAGGGTTCTTTCTTGCTTCATGTAGGCAAACATGAACATGAACTCTTCTCTTCTTTTAGCTGATTTGACATTGAAATGAAGAGACACATGAAGCCACACATTAATGCTGGGTATTACCGTTTTGTTTTATGCCGTTACTTTTTTAAATTAAAACATTTGCCATGGCTCACAATCCTCCTCCTGTTCCCCCCTACACAAAAGCATAGATACATTCCCTGCTCCTGAGTTGATGCCCTTCCACAGCCCTGTCCAGCTCTCCTAGTGTAATCACTCAGCTCCGCTGAGACTTTGAAAGACACAACAAAGTGCCATCCTGGAGGCGCTGGACTACCTGTTCAACCTCAATGGGCTGCAGATATGTGTCATGCTACCAGCAATGACAAAGACACCAGTAAAAACCAAAACTAGAGAAAAATCAGTTAGGTGGGATAAAGAGGTAGCAATATCTGTGGTCACCACCTGTCTATTTACATTATTGCAATAATGCACACGCTAGCATAGCTTAACTAAAGCATAACACTGAAGATGTTAAGATAGTCCCTAGAAAGGTCTCGCAAGCACAAAGGCTTGGTCCTGACTTTACTATCAATTTTGACCAAACTTACACATGCAAGCCTCCACATTCCCGTGAGAATGCCCTACAGTTTCCCGCACGGAAACAAGGAGCCGGTATCAGGCTCGGAACTCCCTGCCCACGACACCTTGCTTAGCCACACCCCCAAGGGAACTCAGCAGTGATAGACATTAAGCCATAAGTGAAAACTTGACTTAGTTAAGGTCAAGAGGGCCGGTAAAACTCGTGCCAGCCACCGCGGTTATACGAGAGGCCCAAGTTGATAGTTCTCGGCGTAAAGGGTGGTTAAGATTGTCCCTCAAACTAAAGCCGAACGCTCTCAGAACTGTTATACGCTCCCGAGAGTAAGAAGCCCCGCTACGAAAGTGGCTTTACTCTTTCTGACCCCACGAAAGCTGTGAAACAAACTGGGATTAGATACCCCACTATGCCCAGCCCTAAACTTTGATAGTACTTTACCCCACTATCCGCCAGGGAACTACGAGCACTAGCTTAAAACCCAAAGGACTTGGCGGTGCTTTAGACCCACCTAGAGGAGCCTGTTCTAGAACCGATAACCCCCGTTAAACCTCACCCTCCCTTGCTTTTCCCGCCTATATACCGCCGCCGTCAGCTTACCCTATGAAGGATCTACAGTAAGCACAACTAGTACAGCCCAAAACGTCAGGTCGAGGTGTAGCACATGAGAGGGGAAGAAATGGGCTACATTTCCTTCCCCAAGGAAATCACGGACAATGTGATGAAACACACATTAGAAGGAGGATTTAGCAGTAAGCAGGAAGTAGAGTGTCCCGCTGAAACTGGCCCTGAAGCGCGCACACACCGCCCGTCACTCTCCCCAAGCCAAGCACACACAATAAATAATAACACAACCAGGCAAAGGGGAGGCAAGTCGTAACATGGTAAGTGTACCGGAAGGTGCACTTGGAAAAACCAGAGCGTAGCTAAGATAGAAAAGCATCTCCCTTACACTGAGAAGCCATCCGTGCAAATCGGATCGCCCTGATATGCTCAACAGCTAGCCAGTCTTAACAATCTCAATACATCCCTATATATACCCCCTAAAACCCCCAACACTCCGAAACAAACCATTTTTCCTCCCCAGTACGGGCGACAGAAACGGAACATTCCTGAGCAATAGAAAAAGTACCGCAAGGGAAAGCTGAAAGAGTAGTGAAACAACTCAGTAAAGCCAAAAAAAGCAGAGATTAGCTCTCGTACCTTTTGCATCATGATTTAGCTAGAACTCCCTTAAGCAAAAAGAATTTTAGTTTAAACCCCCGAAACTAGGTGAGCTACTCCAAGACAGTCTAAAGTAGGACACCCCCGTCTCTGTGGCAAAAGAGTGGGAAGAGCTTCGAGTAGAGGTGACAGACCTACCGAACCTAGTTATAGCTGGTTGCCTAAGAATTGAATAGAAGTTCAGCCTTTCTTCTTCTTTCCCCACACAAACCAAATCTCACCACAGACCACAAAGAAGTTTTAAGAGTTAGTTAAAGGGGGTACAGCCCCTTTAAAACAAGACACAACTTTCCAAGGCGGGAAAAGATCATAGGCCCCAAAGGCAATATGTTTTAGTGGGCCTAAAAGCAGCCATCTCAGCAGAAAGCGTTAAAGCTCAAACATTCCATTAACCTCAAATTCCGACAACCCCATCTTACCCCCCTAACACTATTAGGCCTTTCCATGCATTCATGGAAGTGATAATGCTAAAATGAGTAATAAGAGACCCCAGACTCTCTCCACGCACACCTGTACATCGGAACGGACCCCCCACCGAAAATTAATCGGCCCCAAACAAAGAGGGAACTGGGCTCAAAAACAGACAACCAGAAAACTACCCAACTTCTAGCCGTTGACCCCACACTGGTGTGCCCCCCCGGAAAGACTTAAAGAAAAGGAAGGAACTCGGCAAACCCAAGCCTCGCCTGTTTACCAAAAACATCGCCTCTTGCTTACTAAAAATAAGAGGTCCCGCCTGCCCTGTGACCATGAGTTTAACGGCCGCGGTATTTTGACCGTGCAAAGGTAGCGCAATCACTTGTCTTTTAAATGAAGACCCGTATGAATGGCATAACGAGGGCTTAACTGTCTCCCTTTTCCAGTCAATGAAATTGATCTCCCCGTGCAGAAGCGGGGATCCCCACATAAGACGAGAAGACCCTATGGAGCTTTAGACAAAAGACAGCCCATGTCAAACACCCCTAAACAAAGGACAAAACTAATTGGCCCCTGTCCTAATGTCTTTGGTTGGGGCGACCGCGGGGAAACAAAAAACCCCCATGTGGACTGAAGGCACCCTTCTTCACAACCAAGAGCCACAGCTCTAAGTAACAGAACATCTGACCAACAAGATCCGGAATAATAACCGATCAACGGACCGAGTTACCCTAGGGATAACAGCGCAATCTCCTTCTAGAGCCCATATCGACAAGGAGGTTTACGACCTCGATGTTGGATCAGGACATCCTAATGGTGCAGCCGCTATTAAGGGTTCGTTTGTTCAACGATTAAAGTCCTACGTGATCTGAGTTCAGACCGGAGTAATCCAGGTCAGTTTCTATCTATGATATGATCTTTTCTAGTACGAAAGGACCGAAAAGAAGAGGTCCATGCCTCAAGCAAACCTCTCCCCCACCTAATGAAACCAACTAAAATAAACAACGGGGCATGCTCCCTAACTCAAGAGAATAGTATGTTAAGGTGGCAGAGCCCGGCATTGCAAAAGATCTAAGCCCTTTCCACGAAGGTTCAAATCCTTCCCTTAACAATGCTCACAATACTCGTTACCTCCATTCTCAACCCTCTAATCCTCATCATTTTTATTCTACTAGCCGTAGCCCTTCTAACCCTCGTTGAACGAAAAGTTCTTGGCTACATACAACTCCGAAAAGGCCCCAACATTGTTGGCCCCTACGGACTACTACAACCCGTTGCAGACGGACTAAAACTATTCATTAAAGAACCCGTGCGCCCCTCAACCTCCTCCCCTATTCTATTCCTCCTCACCCCAATACTAGCCCTTACCCTAGCCCTAACCTTATGAACCCCAATACCCCTCCCTTTCCCCATAGCCGACCTCAACCTCGGCATTCTATTTATTCTTGCTCTTTCCAGCCTCGCCGTTTACTCCATCCTAGGATCCGGATGAGCATCCAATTCAAAATACGCCCTTATTGGGGCCCTTCGGGCCGTGGCCCAAACCATCTCATACGAAGTTAGCCTCGGCCTTATTCTTTTAAACACCATCATTTTTACAGGAGGTTTTACCCTCCAAACATTCAGCATCGCCCAAGAAAGTACATGACTTATCCTACCCGCTTGACCACTAGCCGCAATATGATACATCTCCACACTAGCAGAAACCAATCGTGCACCCTTCGATCTCACAGAAGGAGAATCCGAACTAGTCTCTGGCTTCAACGTAGAATATGCAGGAGGACCATTCGCCCTGTTCTTTCTTGCCGAGTATGCCAACATTCTCCTTATAAACACCCTTTCCGCTGTTCTTTTCATAGGAACTTCCATCTCCCACCACTCCCCAGAACTCGTCACAACAAATTTAATAATTAAAACCGTCCTACTTTCCGTGCTCTTCCTCTGAGTACGAGCCTCCTACCCCCGTTTCCGATACGATCAGCTTATACACCTAATTTGAAAAAACTTTCTTCCCCTGACCCTTGCCCTAGTAATTTGACATCTAGCGCTTCCCATCGCACTCACCGGCCTCCCCCCACAACTCTAACAAGGATTTGTGCCTGAAACAAAGGGCCACTTTGATAGAGTGAATCATGAGGGTTAAAGTCCCTCCAACTCCTTAGAAAGAAGGGATTTGAACCCTACCCGAAGAGATCAAAACTCTTAGTGCTTCCACTACACCACTTCCTAGTAAAGTCAGCTAATTAAGCTTTTGGGCCCATACCCCAAACATGTTGGTTAAACCCCCTCCTTTACTAATGAACCCCTACATCTTAGCCACCCTCCTCTTTGGTCTCGGACTAGGCACCACAATCACATTCGCAAGTTCTCACTGACTCCTTGCCTGAATAGGCCTTGAAATAAACACCTTAGCTATCATTCCCCTAATAGCACAACACCACCATCCCCGAGCAGTTGAAGCTACAACCAAATACTTTTTGACACAGGCAGCAGCTGCCGCCACACTATTATTTGCAAGCACAACCAACGCCTGACTCTCAGGTCAATGAGAAATTCAACAAATTTCCCACCCCCTCCCCATCACCATTATTACCCTCGCTCTCGCCCTCAAAATTGGTCTCGCCCCCCTTCACGCCTGACTACCAGAAGTCCTCCAAGGACTTGATCTTACAACAGGATTAATTCTCTCCACGTGACAAAAACTTGCCCCCTTTGCCCTCCTACTCCAACTTCATCCCTCAAACACCACCCTTCTTATTTTCCTGGGCCTCCTATCTACACTCGTTGGAGGCTGAGGGGGACTAAATCAAACACAACTACGAAAAATCCTTGCATACTCATCAATTGCCCATCTCGGCTGAATAATTCTAGTATTGCAATTTCTGCCCTCCCTTACGCTTCTAACCCTCCTCACATACTTCTTCATAACATTCTCAGTCTTTTTGATTTTTAAACTTAACAAAGCAACAAACATCAACACCCTGGCCACCTCTTGAACAAAAGCACCTACATTAACCGCCCTGGCACCCCTCGTACTCCTCTCTTTAGGGGGCCTTCCCCCTCTTACGGGCTTCATACCAAAATGACTAATTCTACAAGAACTTACCAAACAAAGCCTGGGCACCACCGCCACCCTAGCAGCCCTTGCCGCCCTTTTAAGTCTTTATTTTTACCTCCGTCTCTCCTACGCTCTCGCCCTGACTATTGCCCCAAACATCCTAACCGCCACAACTCCCTGACGACTAACTTCCACTCAATCAACCCTCCCCCTAGCCATTTCCACAACCATAACCCTCTTACTTCTCCCCCTCATACCCGCAATACTGGCTCTCTTAACTTCCTAAGGGACTTAGGATAGTATTTAAACCAAGGGCCTTCAAAGCCCTAAACGGGAGTGAAAACCTCCCAGTCCCTGCTAAGACTTGCGGGACACTAACCCACATCTTCTGTATGCAACACAGACACTTTAATTAAGCTAAAGCCTTCCTAGACAGACAGGCCTCGATCCTGCAAACTCTTAGTTAACAGCTAAGCGCTCAAACCAGCGAGCATCTATCTACCTTTCCCCCGCCTAGCCGCCCAAAATAGGCGGGGGAAAGCCCCGGCAGACGATTAGCCTGCTACTTCAGATTTGCAATCTGATATGTCTAACACCTCAGAGCTTGGTAAGAAGAGGACTCAAACCTCTGTATATGGAGCTACAACCCACCGCTTAAACCTCAGCCATCCTACCTGTGGCAATCGCACGTTGATTTTTCTCGACCAATCACAAAGATATCGGCACCCTTTATTTAGTATTTGGTGCTTGAGCTGGAATAGTAGGCACTGCTTTAAGCCTACTTATCCGAGCAGAACTAAGCCAACCAGGCTCTCTCCTTGGAGACGACCAGATTTACAATGTTATCGTAACTGCGCACGCCTTCGTTATAATTTTCTTCATGGTTATGCCAATCATAATTGGCGGCTTCGGAAACTGACTAGTTCCCTTAATAATTGGTGCCCCCGATATAGCCTTCCCCCGAATAAACAACATGAGCTTCTGACTCCTTCCTCCCTCATTCTTGCTCCTTTTAGCATCCTCTGGTGTAGAGGCAGGGGCAGGAACAGGGTGAACCGTATACCCTCCTCTAGCAGGCAACCTTGCCCATGCAGGGGCCTCTGTTGATTTAACCATCTTTTCCCTACATCTAGCAGGTGTTTCATCTATTCTTGGGGCAATCAACTTTATCACCACAATCATTAATATGAAACCTCCCGCTATTTCACAATATCAAACCCCCTTATTTGTCTGAGCTGTTCTTATTACGGCCGTCCTTCTTCTTCTCTCTCTCCCCGTACTAGCAGCCGGCATCACAATGCTTCTAACAGATCGAAATTTAAATACGACCTTTTTCGATCCCGCAGGGGGAGGAGACCCCATCTTATACCAGCACCTCTTCTGATTCTTCGGCCACCCCGAAGTCTACATTTTAATTCTCCCCGGGTTCGGAATGATTTCGCACATTGTTGCCTATTACGCCGGCAAAAAAGAACCATTTGGATACATAGGCATAGTTTGGGCAATAATGGCCATCGGACTCTTAGGCTTTATCGTTTGAGCCCATCACATGTTTACCGTTGGAATAGACGTAGACACCCGAGCTTACTTTACATCCGCCACAATAATTATTGCAATTCCCACAGGTGTAAAAGTTTTTAGCTGACTGGCCACCCTCCACGGCGGGGCCATCAAATGAGAAACCCCCCTACTATGGGCCCTAGGCTTTATTTTCCTATTTACCGTCGGGGGTCTAACCGGGATCGTCCTAGCCAACTCATCCCTGGACATTGTACTTCACGACACATACTACGTCGTAGCCCACTTCCACTATGTTCTCTCCATAGGAGCTGTATTTGCAATTGTAGGCGCCTTCGTACATTGATTCCCCTTATTCTCGGGCTACACCCTCCACAATACCTGAACAAAAATTCACTTCGGGGTTATATTCATTGGTGTGAACTTAACCTTTTTCCCTCAACATTTCCTTGGACTAGCCGGTATGCCCCGTCGATACTCAGACTACCCCGACGCCTATACCCTTTGAAACACAATCTCTTCTATCGGATCCATAGTATCCCTAGTAGCAGTAATTATATTCCTGTTCATTATCTGAGAAGCTTTCGCCGCAAAACGAGAAGTCTTATCCGTTGAACTCACCACAACAAACGTCGAGTGACTTCATGGCTGCCCTCCCCCTTACCACACATTTGAAGAGCCAGCTTTTGTCCAAGTCCAACCCTCCACCCTTTAACTTTCCTCATCCCCAACGAGAAAGGAAGGAGTCGAACCTCCATAATTTGGTTTCAAGCCAATCACATAGCCGCTCTGTCACTTTCTTCATAAGACACTAGTAAAACTCCTATTACATTACCTTGTCAAGGTAAAATTGTGGGTTAGATCCCCGCGTGTCTTAAAACAATGGCACATCCCTCTCAACTAGGTTTCCAAGATGCAGCTTCACCTGTAATAGAAGAACTCCTTCATTTTCACGACCACGCACTAATAATCGTCTTCTTAATTAGCACATTTGTACTTTACATTATTGTGGCAATAGTGACTACTAAACTGACTAACAAGTTCATCCTTGATTCTCAAGAAATTGAAATCATTTGAACCCTTCTCCCCGCAATTATCCTTATTCTCATTGCCCTTCCTTCCCTACGCATTCTTTACCTAATAGACGAAATTAATGACCCCCATCTTACAATCAAAGCCATAGGACACCAATGATACTGAAGTTACGAATATACAGACTATGAAGACCTGGGTTTTGACTCCTACATAATTCCCACACAGGACCTCACTCCTGGTCAATTTCGCCTCCTAGAAACAGACCATCGCATAGTCATCCCTGTTGAATCCCCCGTCCGAGTATTAGTCTCAGCCGAAGACGTACTACACTCATGAGCTGTCCCAAGCCTCGGAATCAAAATAGACGCAGTTCCCGGGCGACTTAACCAAGCAGCCTTCATTGTCTCCCGACCAGGACTATTCTATGGTCAATGCTCCGAAATTTGTGGCGCAAACCACAGCTTTATACCTATCGTAGTCGAAGCAGTTCCTCTAGAACATTTTGAAAACTGATCCTCCCTAATACTTGAAGATGCTTCGCTAAGAAGCTAAACAGGGTAATAGCGTTAGCCTTTTAAGCTAAAGACTGGTGGTCCCCACCCACCCCTAGCGACATGCCACAACTCAACCCAGCACCTTGATTTGCTATTCTAGTTTTTGCATGATTAATCTTTCTGACAATCATTCCCCCAAAAATTCTTGGACACTCCTTTCCAAACGAGCCCACCCCTCAAAGCACTCAAAAACCACAAACAGAATCTTGAACCTGACCATGACACTAAGCTTTTTTGACCAATTCATGAGCCCCACACTCTTAGGCATTCCCCTAATTGCCCTTGCCATCAGTCTCCCCTGAGTGCTCTACCCCAAACCATCCAATCGATGGCTTAACAACCGCCTTCTCACCCTTCAAGGATGATTTATCAACCGCTTCACACAACAAATCTTTCAACCCCTTAGCCTCGGAGGCCACAAATGGGCCGTACTACTCACATCTCTAATACTCTTCCTAATTACACTTAACATATTAGGCCTTCTCCCATATACTTTCACTCCAACAACCCAACTTTCACTAAACATGGCATTCGCCGTTCCTTTATGACTAGCAACCGTAATTATCGGAATACGCAATCAGCCCACACACGCCCTAGCCCACCTCCTTCCTGAAGGCACCCCAGCTTTGCTTATTCCCATCCTAATTATCATCGAAACAATTAGCCTGTTCATCCGCCCTCTCGCGCTAGGGGTTCGACTCACCGCAAACCTCACAGCCGGGCACTTACTCATCCAACTAATCGCCACCGCTGCATTCGTCCTTCTCCCCCTAATACCCACCATTGCAATCCTAACTACCATTCTCCTTTTCTTATTAACTCTCTTAGAAGTCGCAGTAGCTATAATCCAAGCATACGTATTCGTCCTTCTCCTAAGCCTCTACCTACAAGAAAACGTCTAATGGCCCATCAAGCACACGCATATCACATAGTAGACCCCAGCCCCTGGCCTCTAACAGGCGCAGTCGCCGCCCTTTTAATAACATCCGGCCTTGCAATCTGAATGCACTTCCACACCATAACCCTTCTCACCCTCGGACTAGTCCTTCTTCTTCTGACAATATACCAATGATGACGAGACATCATTCGAGAAGGCACCTTCCAAGGACATCACACCCCTCCCGTTCAAAAAGGCCTCCGATACGGAATAATTCTATTTATTACCTCAGAAGTATTCTTTTTCTTAGGCTTCTTTTGAGCCTTTTATCACTCAAGCCTCGCCCCTACCCCTGAACTAGGAGGCTACTGACCCCCAACAGGAATTACCACATTAGACCCCTTCGAAGTCCCCCTTCTCAACACAGCAGTCCTATTAGCTTCCGGCGTCACCGTCACCTGAGCTCACCACAGCATTATAGAAGGCCTTCGAAAACAAGCAATTCAATCCCTAACTCTTACAATCCTCCTAGGCTTCTACTTTACCCTCCTACAAGCCATAGAATACTATGAAGCCCCTTTCACAATCGCAGACGGAGTTTATGGCTCTACCTTCTTTGTAGCCACAGGCTTTCACGGACTACATGTAATTATTGGCTCTACTTTCTTAGCTGTCTGCCTACTCCGACAAATCAAATATCACTTTACATCTGAACACCACTTTGGATTCGAAGCAGCTGCCTGATACTGACATTTTGTAGACGTTGTCTGACTGTTCCTTTACATCTCTATCTACTGATGAGGCTCATATCTTTCTAGTATCAAATTAATACATCTGACTTCCAATCAGATAGTCTTGGTTAAAACCCAAGGAAAGATAATGAACTTAATCACAACAATAATTTCAATCTCCATCATCCTTACCACCATCCTAGCCTTTGTTTCTTTCTGACTTCCACAAATAACACCCGACCACGAAAAACTTTCCCCCTATGAATGTGGTTTCGATCCCCTAGGATCTGCCCGACTCCCTTTTTCTATACGATTTTTCCTAGTCGCTATTCTATTTCTTCTATTCGACCTCGAAATTGCCCTTTTATTGCCCCTTCCATGAGGAGACCAACTCTCCACCCCCCTCTTAACCTTCATCTGAGCAACCACTGTACTAATCCTCCTAACCTTAGGACTTATCTACGAATGACTGCAAGGCGGCCTAGAATGGGCTGAATAGGCAGCTAGTTTAAGAAAAACCCTTGATTTCGGCTCAAGAACTTGTGGTTAAAGTCCACAGCCACCTAATGATCCCCACCCACTTTGCCTTCTCTGCAACTTTCCTTCTTGGGCTAGCAGGCTTAGCATTCCATCGAACCCACCTTCTATCCGCCCTTCTCTGTTTAGAAGGTATAATACTTTCTCTGTTTATTGCTCTTTCCCTATGAACCCTACACCTAGACTCCACAAGTTTTTCCGCATCCCCCATACTCTTACTGGCCTTCTCAGCTTGCGAAGCAAGCGCCGGGCTTGCTCTACTTGTCGCAACCGCCCGCACCCACGGTACTGACCGCTTACAAAGCCTAAACCTCCTACAATGCTAACAATTCTCCTTCCCACAATCATGCTTATTCCCACCATCTGACTCACTCCTCCCAAACAATTATGATCCACCACTCTTGCCTACAGCCTAATCATCGCCACAGTCAGCCTTACCTGATTGAAATCCCCGGCAGAAACAGGATGAACAACCCTTAACCTCTACATAGCCACAGACCCCCTCTCAACCCCCCTACTAGTACTGACCTGCTGACTCCTTCCCCTAATAATTCTCGCAAGCCAGAACCATACGGCCCCAGAACCCCTTAATCGCCAACGAATATATATCTCACTACTCACCTCCCTCCAAATTTTTCTCATTTTAGCCTTTAGTGCAACCGAAATAATCATATTCTACGTCATATTCGAAGCCACCCTCATCCCCACCCTCATCATTATCACCCGATGAGGCAACCAAACAGAACGACTCAACGCAGGCACCTACTTCTTATTCTACACCCTCGCCGGCTCCCTCCCTCTTTTAGTTGCCCTCCTCCTACTCCAAAACAGCACCGGCACCCTCTCCCTTCTCACTCTCCAATACACCCCCATTATTCCCCTCTCATCTTTAGCGGACAAACTATGATGAGCAGGCTGTCTACTGGCCTTCCTAGTCAAAATACCACTTTACGGCGCACATCTCTGACTACCAAAAGCACACGTTGAAGCCCCAATTGCAGGTTCAATAGTTCTAGCTGCCGTTCTCCTCAAACTAGGAGGCTACGGCATGATACGAATAATAACCATGCTAGACCCCCTAACCAAAGAACTAAGCTATCCCTTCATTATCCTAGCTTTATGAGGCATCATCATAACAGGCTCAATCTGCCTTCGTCAAACAGACCTAAAATCCCTAATTGCCTACTCATCAGTAAGTCACATAGGTCTCGTTGCAGCAGGTATCCTAATTCAGACCTCCTGAGGCTTCTCCGGTGCCCTCATTCTTATAATTGCTCACGGCCTCACCTCCTCAGCCCTCTTCTGCCTCGCAAATACAAACTACGAACGAACCCACAGCCGAACAATAATCCTAGCACGAGGACTTCAAATAGCCCTCCCCCTAATAACAACCTGATGGTTCATTTCCAGCCTCGCCAACCTAGCTCTCCCTCCTCTTCCTAATCTAATAGGCGAATTAATGATCATCACCGCCCTACTTAACTGATCCTGATGAACTATTTTCCTCACGGGAGCTGGCACTCTAATTACAGCCAGCTACTCCCTTTATATGTTCCTCATAACCCAACGAGGCCCTCTACCAACACACATCACCTCCTTAGCCCCCACCCACTCCCGAGAACATCTTCTAATCGCCCTCCACCTTTTCCCCCTCCTTCTCCTAATCACAAAACCAGAATTAATTTGAGGCTGAATGGCCTGTAGACATAGTTTAATAAAAACATTAGATTGTGATTCTAAAAACAGAGGTTAAACCCCCCTTGTCCACCGAGAGAGGCTCGCAGCAACAAAGACTGCTAATCTTTGCCACCCCAGTTAGACCCCGGGGCTCACTCGAACGCTCCTAAAGGATAACAGCTCATCCGCTGGTCTTAGGAACCAGAAACTCTTGGTGCAAATCCAAGTAGCAGCTATGCACCACACCTCTATTATCATAGCATCCAGCTTAATCCTCATTTTTCTCCTTCTTACCTACCCAGTAATCACAACCTTCTCTCCTAACCCTCACACCCCCAACTGAGCTCTTACCAAAGTAAAAACAGCAGTAAAATTAGCCTTCTTTACAAGCCTTCTCCCCCTCTTCCTATTTCTCAACGAAGGGGCAGAAACAATTATTACCAACTGAAACTGAACAAACACCCTTACCTTTGACACCAATATTAGTTTAAAATTCGACCTTTATTCAATCATTTTCACCCCGGTCGCCTTATATGTGACCTGATCCATTCTCGAATTCGCCTCCTGATACATACACGCAGACCCAAACATAAACCGCTTTTTCAAGTACCTCCTAATCTTCCTCATCGCTATAATCATTCTAGTCACAGCTAACAATATATTTCAACTCTTCATCGGCTGAGAAGGTGTTGGCATCATGTCCTTCCTTCTCATTGGCTGATGGTACGGTCGAGCAGACGCAAACACCGCCGCCCTCCAAGCAGTTGTCTACAATCGAGTCGGAGACATTGGTCTCATCTTCTCTATAGCCTGACTCGCAACAAACCTAAACTCATGAGAACTACAACAAGTATTTTCTACATCCACAGATCTTGATATAACACTTCCCCTCCTTGGCCTAATCATTGCAGCAGCCGGAAAATCCGCCCAATTCGGCCTTCATCCCTGACTCCCCTCCGCCATGGAGGGCCCCACACCGGTCTCTGCCCTACTGCATTCAAGCACAATAGTCGTAGCCGGTATCTTCCTGCTAATTCGCACAAGCCCTCTAATAGAAAACAACCAAACAGCCCTAACAACCTGCTTATGTCTAGGAGCCCTGACTACGCTATTCACCGCAACCTGCGCTCTGACCCAAAATGACATCAAAAAAATCGTTGCCTTTTCAACATCAAGCCAACTAGGCCTCATAATAGTCACCATCGGCCTAAATCAACCACAACTTGCCTTCCTTCACATCTGCACCCACGCTTTCTTCAAAGCGATACTATTCCTATGCTCCGGATCCATCATCCACAGTCTCAACGACGAACAAGACATTCGTAAAATAGGAGGCATACACCATCTCACCCCCTTCACCTCCTCCTGCTTGACCATCGGAAGTCTTGCCCTAACAGGCACCCCCTTCCTAGCAGGCTTTTTCTCCAAAGATGCCATCATCGAGGCACTAAACACATCCCACCTTAACGCCTGAGCCCTAACTCTTACCCTTCTGGCTACTTCCTTCACAGCCATTTACAGCCTTCGTGTTATCTTCTTCGTATCAATAGGCCATCCCCGATTTTCCCCCCTCTCCCCCGTCAACGAAAACAACCCATCAGTAATTAACCCCATCAAACGACTAGCCTGAGGAAGCATCATTGCTGGCCTTCTTATCACTTCAAACATCACTCCTCTCAAAACCCCCGTAATATCTATACCCCCTCTACTAAAACTAGCCGCCCTACTAGTCACAATCTCAGGTATCCTAATTGCCTTCGAACTGGCAACTCTAACCAACAAACAATTCAAACCCACCCCCCATCTATCTCCTCACCATTTCTCAAACATGCTCGGCTACTTCCCAGCCATCATCCACCGTCTAACACCAAAATTAAATCTCGCCCTAGGCCAAGCAATCGCCAGCCAAACTATCGATCAAACTTGACTAGAAAAAATCGGCCCTAAAGCAACCACTTCTCTCAACTTTCCCTTAATTTCAGCTACAAACAATATCCAACAAGGCATAATCAAAACCTATCTCTCCCTATTCTTCTTCACCCTTATTCTAACTATACTTCTCCTTTTTTACTAAACTGCTCGCAACGCCCCCCGACTCAAACCCCGAGTCAACTCCAATACTACAAATAAAGTTAACAACAATACCCACGCCGCCAATACCAACACACCCCCACCCAACGAGTACATTAAAGCAACCCCTCCCACATCACCACGAAAAACACTAAACTCAACAAACTCATCAACCACAACCCAAGACTCTCCGTATCATCCACCTCAACACAGACCAGACACCAGCCCCACTCCTACAACATATGCCAACATTACCCCTAAAACAGGTCAACTTCCCCATCCCTCCGGATAAGGCTCGGCAGCAAGAGCTGCCGAATACGCAAACACAACCAACATTCCCCCCAAATAAATCAAAAATAAAACCAAAGACAAAAAAGACCCCCCATGCCCTACCAACACACCACATCCCATGCCCGCCACCATCACCAACCCCAACGCCGCAAAATACGGAGATGGATTAGACGCCACCGCCGCCAAACCCAAAACTAAACCAAACAAAAATAAAAACATAATATAAACCATAGTTTCTGCCAGGGCTCTAACCAGGACTAATGGCTTGAAAAACCACCGTTGTTATTCAACTACAAAAACCTCAATGGCCAACCTTCGAAAATCCCACCCCCTTCTAAAAATCGCAAATGACGCACTAGTAGACCTTCCTGCTCCCGTAAACATTTCCGTCTGATGAAATTTTGGCTCTCTTCTCGGGCTATGCCTAGCCATCCAAATTTTAACCGGACTGTTCCTTGCAATACACTACACATCCGACATCGCCACAGCATTCTCCTCCGTCGCACATATTTGCCGAGATGTAAACTATGGCTGATTCATTCGAAACATACATGCCAATGGCGCATCCTTCTTCTTCATTTGCATCTACCTTCACATCGGGCGCGGTCTTTATTACGGCTCTTACCTCTACAAAGAGACATGAAACATCGGCGTCATCCTCCTCCTCCTTGTCATAATAACTGCTTTTGTAGGCTACGTCCTACCATGAGGACAAATATCCTTCTGAGGCGCAACCGTCATCACTAATCTCCTCTCAGCAATTCCCTACATCGGAAACTCCCTCGTTCAATGAATTTGAGGTGGCTTTTCAGTAGACAACGCCACCCTCACCCGGTTCTTTGCCTTCCATTTTCTTTTTCCATTCATCATTGCAGCCGCCACAATAGTCCATCTAATTTTCCTTCACGAAACCGGCTCAAACAACCCCACAGGGCTCAACTCCGACGCTGACAAAATCAGCTTTCATCCATACTTCTCATACAAAGACCTCCTCGGCTTTGCAGTTCTTCTAATCGCCCTTGTCTCCCTAGCACTTTTCTCCCCCAACTTATTGGGAGATCCCGACAACTTTACCCCAGCCAACCCCCTAGTAACACCCCCACACATTAAGCCAGAATGATACTTTCTCTTTGCCTACGCCATTCTCCGATCCATCCCTAACAAACTAGGAGGGGTTCTAGCACTATTAGCTTCAATTCTTATCCTCATAGTTGTTCCAATCCTTCACACATCAAAACAACGAAGCCTAACCTTCCGTCCCATTACACAATTTCTCTTTTGACTACTTGTAGCTGACGTAATGATTCTCACATGAATCGGAGGAATGCCTGTCGAACATCCTTTCATCATCATCGGTCAAGTTGCATCCTTCCTCTACTTCTTCCTCTTCCTTATTCTAGTCCCAGTTACCGCCTGAGTAGAGAATAAAGCCCTCGAATGACGATGCATTAGTAGCTCAGTGTCAGAGCACCGGTCTTGTAAGCCGGCCGCCGAAGGTTAAATTCCTTCCTACTGCTTTCAAGAAAGGGGGATTTTAACCCCCGCCCCTAACTCCCAAAGCTAGGATCCTAAGTTAAACTATTTCTTGTCCGAGCTCTGCCAGAAATAGAAAAATATGACATATATGTATTTACACCATTAATTTATTGTAAACATATTAATGAAGATATAGTACATTAAATTAAGACAACCCCCGAAATAAACCTCAGCATTCTTGTTTAGTCCATGCTAACTGTCGTGTACATACCCCATACATTTAACTAGTACAGAATACTGATTGGGTAATGAACGAAACTTAAGATCTCAACAGTCTAAATTCACTAGTCAAGATATACCAAGTAATCAACTATCCTGTAATCAAGGAAAATTTAATGTAGTAAGAGACCACCATCAGTTGATTACTTAATGTTAATCATGCATGATGGTCAGGTACAATAATTGCAAACTTGCCCACGGTGAATTATTCCTGGCATAAGTTAATGGTGTTAATACATACTCCTCGTTACCCACCATGCCGGGCGTTATTTCCAGAGGGTCACTGGTTCTCTTTTTTGTCCTCCTTTCATTTGGCATTTCACAGTGTACACAGGTCCTAGTTGACAAGGGTGAGCATTTTTCTTGCATAACGGTAAATAATGTGAAGTGATTCAAAGTCATTACTAGATAATTTGCATAACTGATATCAAGAGCATAATACTGCTTAAGATTTTCCTAATTTCCCGTCAAAGTGCCCTAGTTTGTGCGCGTAAACCCCCCCTACCCCCCCAAACTCCTAAGATCGCTGTCATTCCTGTAAACCCCCAAAACAGGGCTAAATCTCAAAAGTTCATTTCTGTATTAAAAGTGTGTTTATTTACATTATTACAATAATGCACACGCTAACGTAGCTTAACTAAAGCATAACACTGAAGATGTTAAGATAGTCCCTAGAAAGGCCTCGTAAGCACAAAGGCTTGGTCCTGACTTTACTATCAATTTTGACCAAACTTACACATGCAAGCCTCCACATTCCCGTGAGAATGCCCTACAGTTTCCCGCACGGAAACAAGGAGCCGGTATCAGGCTCGGAACTCCCTGCCCACGACACCTT
>VUQH01041528.1:24273-44625 GCA_015106775.1 Etroplus canarensis | reverse complement strand
TATTTTACCCATTCCCACACACATTCATACAGTACAGGGCTTTTATTCTGTGCCTTTAAGCACGTTTAACTATCACATACACATTCACACTCTGATGGATGCATTGGGAGCAATTTGGGGTTCAGTGTCTAGCCCAAGGACACTTCAACGTGAAGACTGGAGCAGCCAGGGATCAAACCACTGGCATTCCAGTTAGAAGACCCACTCTACCTCCTCCTAAGCCACAGCCACCAGCAAGCTTACAGCACCTGGGATTCCTAGGGTATCTCTCACTTCAGTACTAACCAGGCCCAACCTTCCTCGCCTTCCAAGATCAAACCAGATCAGGGCTGGAGGTGGTACGGCCATTACCAGTTGTTACATTTGATATGTTTTCTGTGTTCTTCTGTGAATGCAATGTTGGTTTATGAGATTTGCAAATCATTGCATTGTGTTTTTATTTATATATTATGCAGCATCCCAACCTTTTTGGAATTGGGATTTGTACATACTGTGAATTTATTATTTCCAACTCTGGTCATGTTTAACATGAACATCCACCACTGTAACAATATATATGACAAAGAAATAAGGAGAAGCATTATGTCTGCTTTGAAGTTGTTATTCACACTTATGGCAAACTGCTACTACTTCTAGTTTTTTTGGTGTGTGTTAACGTGTGGTTATGTCTTTCCTTATCTGAACAGGGAGAGCAGTGTAACGTGGTGCCAGACACCATAGATGACATAGTAGCAGACATTGGACAGGAAGAGCAGGAGACAGGTACAGCAAACCCACACACCCATCACACATACATACTTTCCAAATTAAAAGTTGTTCGGGGAAATACCCCCACACAAGACATCATAGACCAGTGATTAAAGAGCTTGATGAACTGGTGAATTATTCGGACCCTGTGTTTATATGATATTGCATTCCTTTATGTGCTTTGAACTTTCCTCTTCAGATCGCTCTGTGTTTTCAAAACTTTCACTTTAACTATTAAACCTTGTTGCTTAAACTGAGCAGTCATAATGGGGATTCATTGTCTTCTGATTCTCAAGGACACACACAGAGCTCATTACAGGCACAACTGGTATCAGCTGAGACTCGGAGAGAAGGTCAGACAGTCATAACACACATCTGGCAGGGCTTTGTCTCCACCCTGCTGTGTGCAGGTGGGCGCCTCGCAGCTCCAAAGCACCGCAGTTTGCGTCTGGACCAGGTCCTGTCCTTATCAAGCATACTTGATAGGATATTTGATATTCTCTGATGCAGCAGAGGTTGCACATGAAAGCTGTTTGTGGCTGTTACCCAAATATAATAAATATTTGTTTGTTTGATGTAAAGTCATCAAATTCCTTTTAATCATATTAGTCGTTTTATGGATATACTGAAAGAAGATATGTAGAGGGTTGACAGAAGAGGATGATATGGATAGGGTGAGAGGGAGGCAGAAGATGGTGATCTCTAAAAGGAGCCGCCAAAAGAAGTCATATTACGAGCTCATCTGGCTGAAGGACTGATGAGCTAATGCCATGGTGAGGTCGAGGTCATATTTATCATTTCACGGGCACTTTTCCATTTCCACACGAATCACTACTTCACCTACGTTATTGGTCAGATTTTAGTGAAGCCTGCGCACATCGATTACCAAACGGGCCTTCACTCAACCTGTGCTCGAGGTCAAGGGTAAGATCATGTGTCTCATTTTACAGGTGCTTTTCCATTTTCACAAGAATCGCTACACCTATGAGTATTGGTCCAGCTGGTAATGTTCTTAAAATGAACGTTTGTGTGTGCCCCTCTGCAATCTATACATAAATGCCTATATTGGTTTTATTTATGGCGTAATAAGCTTGGCTAGGTCCAGTCAAAAACGAACCAAGTTCTTGCCATACTGTTTATGGATGTAAACGGTATGGTTGATGCATACACACAGATACCTGCTGATCAACGCTGAGTAACAGACTAATAATTACTAGAAGTTCACTTGCTAAACATGAGGCATAAAATTCTTGAATGGATTGCACCTCCCAGCAAGTCAGATCATCCAAATAGCAGAACCAACGCCATAAACATGGTTGAGATGGTCCAGTTTAAGAACTCAGATGAACGAGACCTAGCAGACAGCAGTTGGCTGCTGCTGTCTGCTTTGAGACATTTGTCAATCAAAATGAGATCCAGATGGATGTGTGGGTGGAGAGTGGGTGAAAAAAAAAAATTCTCCCACTGTACAGTTAATAAGAAGGAGGAAACTCTAGAGAGGCCAAAACAGTTTCTGCAACAGGCTGTAAACATGTATTTTTAATGCTGCAAAGTTGTGCGTTTTATCATACTGCAGGAATCTGAGGGGAATGACTCACCCTCTACCACCCACTAGAGGAAATTCGGTTTTCTGCACTGGCTTCATTTTCTAAACCCAGAGGTTACCACTTGGTATAACCTGATCCTTACAGAAATCTGTGATCTTATTGTTACTGGATGAGGTTTTTTTTTTTTTTTCCAGACCCTCTTAAAACATGTACTGGTTGAAGCATGACACTGTTTAGGCTGTGCACAGATGCATTAGGCCTATTTTTACTAAAAGTGCCCACGCAGCAGAATGCTTAACAAGGATCTCCTGCCGCCTAATGAATGTCTTCCTTAGTCAGTCATGAGCTATTTGCTTCTTTCCCTCCTCCTTTCCCTTCCTCTGTTCCTCTACCTGTCCTCGCTTTCTCCCTCGTCTCTGTGCGAGATGACACTACAGAGTGGAGTATCCATTCAGGCTCATACCCTGGGTCCGCCTGGCGCTTTGACGCTTTCACTTACACATCAACTCGCCGCTCCTCTTACCTTCCGCTCGGTGTCTGCAGCTCCACTCTTCCCTCATTCTAATGTCGTTACACTTTATCCCAGAGAATTGGACCCACTCAGGTTTGTCTCTGTGGCCTGACAGTATATTCTCTCTCGCCTCTCCTCTCATTCTCTCTGCCTCTCTGAAGCCCTGAGGGAGCATTATTAATTGAAGCCAGTACCCCTGCTACTTCTTGCAGCTCTGCTATCACTGATAATTGGACAAGACATTCACAAATCACACTCCTCTCCAGCTCCTTCTCCCCAGTTCCTTCCTCTCCACCCTCTGATGTCACTTTGTGGCCTCTTGCGGTCGACTACCTGTGGTAATCACCTTTGGATGCAATGTTATATAATCAATGTCAGCACAGTCGCACATCTCTCACCGCTCCCGCTGCATCTGACAAATGACTTTAGTAACTTCGGCGGAATGAAACAGAAAAATCACTTTTGCAAAAGATTACTCTTCTTCCAGTCGTCATCCCGCCATCTTTCTCTCTTAGATGACACACCTGAGACGTGCATCTACTCGGGATGGTCTCCCTGGTCAGTTTGTAGCAGCTCTACATGTGAAAAAGGGCGCCGGATGAGGCAGAGGATGCTGAAGGCTCAGCTGGATCTCAGCGTGCCGTGTCCCCACACCCAAGATTTCCAGCCCTGCATGGGCCCAGGATGCAGCAGAGAGGGTAAACAAACACACACAACACACACACAGTGGGGTTGGGGCCTAAATGAACATATAGATAAATATACATAATATAGTAGGTTTCTTCAGTGGTTAGCCGTGTTTATACTGGGCAGAAGTTAATTTAAACAATCTACATAAATAATGGAAGATTCAGAAGGGGGAAAAAAGCATTCTCAGCCAGTTTTTGCTTCAGTAAATAACATTTATTTGGTTGTGTGGAAGGACCTCCAGCAGCACAGCCAAAATGCTAATGCACATAATTTTTTATTTCCCTCATTAGATTCAAAGTAACTGCTTTTTAATTCCTTCTCAGCAGGGCCAAAGCGGGAAGCTTTTTTCTTACTAAAGAGAATTAACACTTGTGAAAACCTGGACTTCTAAGGATTACATTTAAGAGTTCTCTAAAAGACCAATCCAAGTCTAAAAAACAATGAAATGTTCTACACAGTGTGAGAAATAAGACACATTTATCCAGTTACTGTGGACGTCACTTTTAAAATCTCTCACATGACAATAATCTAGTTTATTGTTAATAAATCAGGGCTCCAATTGTGAAGGAAATCATCTTTATGTAAAAGAATTTACCTCTCTTGAATTCCTCCAGCTTTTCTTCACAATATTTTTGACCATTTAGCCACTACAAAATTTAAGTGACATCAGAGATGAACATTGGCCACTGTTATCAGTAAATTCCTGTCTTATTTGCTGATATCGGTCATCAGCTACTTCATTAGAACCCCCATCTGCTTTCAGAACTGCTGTAGTCCTTAATGGCATAGAGTCAACAAGGTGCTGGAAACAATCCCGAGATTTTGGCTCATGCTGACGTGACATGACATCACTCAGTTGCTGCAGATTTGTCGGCTGTACATCCATAATGCGGGTCTCCCATTTCATCACATCCTAAAGGTGCTATCCTCCACGCCATTACGCTGCCTGAACTGTTGATACAAGACCGGATGGATACATGCTTTCATGTTGTTATGCCAAATTCTGAACCTACCTTCCAACTGCTGCAGCAGAAATTGCGACTCATCAGACCAGGCAGTCTTTTTCTGTTATTGTCCAATGTTGGTGAGCCAGTGAGAATCGTAGCCTCTGTTTCCTGTTCTAAAGTGACAGGAGAGACACCCAGTGTTTTCTTCTGCTGCTGTAGTCCATCTACTTTAAGGTTCAGTGTGTTGTGCGTTCAGAGATGTTCTTTTGCACACCTTGGTTGTATTGAGTGGTTATATGAGTTACTGTTTAATTCCTGTCAGCTTGAAGCAGTTTGGCCTCTGACCTCTGGCATTAACAAGGCATTTCCTCTCAGAGAGCTGCTGCTCACTGGATATTTTCTCTTTTTCTCACCATTCTCTGTAAACCCTAGAGATGTGCGCGAAAATCCCAGTAGGTCGGTTTTTGAAATACTCAGACCAGCCTGTCGGGCATCAACAACCAGGTCACGTTCAGAGTAACTTAAATCACCTTTCTTCTTCACTCTGATGCTCAGTTTGCCCTTCAGCAGGTCGCTCTGACCACGTCTACGTGCCAAAATGCATTGAGTTGCGCCGAGTAAATATTTGCATTAATGAGCAGTTGAAGAGGTTAGAATGAAATAACCAGAAATTGTCTAACATGAAAAAATCCGGCTGCAAGAAAAATGTGCTGTCTATAGACGAGGTACCTCCAAGATATCATATGATGAAGACAGTTCCGCATCACACCAACAGTGCACAGTGAAGACACTGATTCCAAATAAAACTAGAAGCACTCAGAGAGCCAAGGCCAGGTTTGCTTTACGCTGTACAGTAATAGCAAAAACATCTTTCTAAAAATCCTGGTTTGTTACCTATATCGTACCTCACCTCTCAAAAATATCGTTAAAATCCCTTCATAATTTTTGGAGTTTAATTTATTGATAATTTATTCATATTTTAATCAAACAGGCAAACCAGTGCCAGTGAAAACATTATTTGTTAATGTATGTGCAGTCCTAATTAATGCTAACAAAGTAGTAGTTATCGATCAAAATTTTATTGTTTTTATCCTAAAGTTTGTGAGTAGCAGAAAAAAATCTGTAGAAGTGAAACAAACACACTGACCTATGTCATTTTTTACAAGTATATTTCAGAGTATTTATACTGTATAGCAGCTTTATGGGAAAATTCTGCAAAATACAGAAAGCCTTTCTGTTTGTCTCAATGGCATCCTGCCTGACGGTGCATTTTTAGCGTCTTTTAATGGCCATATGATTACATTTAATTAAGTACTTACTTATACAGTAAATTAAGAAAGCATTTTAATTAAACATCTTCCATCTGGTATGAACACATGTCTGTCCGCATTCCAACTTAAGCAGCAGAAAAAACAATTCTTTGCTCTCCGTTTCTTTAAGATGTACACAACACATGTCAAAACACTGGAAGCAGACTTCACATATGTACTGTAGAACAGCCTTCGTTAACGTTTTAAATTACACAATTTAGAAAATCGATACACTTCATTTTATACCTTCCATCTTATGCAGTCATATCCTCTGAGAATAAGGAATGTGTATAAAAAAAATGGCTGAATTCTTAAAGATTTAATGCACTACTTTTGTTAAATCCCTTAAATTGAAGCTGAAAGTATGCACTTCTATTACATCTTGAGACTTTTATTTAACCTTTCGTGCATGGCGGTGACTACAGTGGGCAGCTATTCAAAAGCCATTTTCTTTCATTTGCGTGTGTTTTGTTGCTATAGTGGCAAATCAGCCAACGCAATTCTTGACTGAAGATGTTACGATCCATGCATGAAAGAGTTAAAATCCACTGTGGTGGTGTACAGGCTTGTGGACCTTACTGTAAGATTGATTACTTTGGCTCTCATTATCATCACCAGAATGCTTAGCATGTTGCAGCTGGGGAAAGTAAAGGCCTTAGTAAGATTTAAAGTAAAAATACAATAATACATTATACAAATAACAATTACAAACACAAACATGCTGGGTGCCACGGTTAGGGTGACCAGATATGCCTGTTTATGAGGGACTGTGCAGCATTTTATCCCTTGTCCCCCTGTCCTACATTTTGAGACAATAAAACCATAAATGAAAATGCAGTACATAAGGCAAAACCGAGTTTGTACAATTCTAACCAGCTTGAAAGTCAATATTTGATAGGACCAGCTTTAGTCTTCAACAGAGCCTGAATTCTCTTAGCCAGGCTTTCTTGTCTTTTTTAAGTGGTCTTCAGGAATACCTCTCTGGGATTCTTGAAGGGCATTCCACAGCTTTTCTTTGGACACTGGCTGCCTTTTGTTCCGTTTTCTGTCAAGATGGTCCCACACTAGTGCAAAAAAAATTACATTTGGATTAATCACTCTATAGGACCTGTTGCTGCTTGTTTTCAGTCCAGTTTGTGGCCTCATTGCCTTTTCTCCCACTTTCCTTTCTTAAAAACGGCTTCTTGACAACTACCCGTTCATTGAGATCATTTCTGATGAGGCTTTGGTGAACAGTAGATGGATCAACTGAAGGGCCAAATGCATTTCTGAGGTCTTTTGCTGGACCACACCATGACACAAACAGTGTTTGCCCCACATTTTGTTTGTTTGGATCTTAATTTCATGTAATAAATAAGAACACATTAGTGTACTTTATGTTACACAAAAAAATGAAAGAAAAGAAATTTGCATTAAAAAAAAAAAAAAAAATTTGCATCTCTTAAGTTCTAATCCTTTTAGAGTTTGGGGTGTTTAAATCGGATCAACGAGGAGCGATCAGCGAACCCTCAAAATAAGCAGATTAAAGCTTAGCTTATTTATCTCATCTTGGAAGAAAATGGACTCCGTGACTCTGGGTGGTTCATTGTGGTTTAAACCAATCGAATCTGCGATGAAAACACAAAGCTGCTCCCTCATTTGAATTTCACACCATGGTGGAATTATTTTCTCCAGAAATTCCATTGTGACAATTTAGGTTATTGTTATGAGGGATTACAAGAACGCTAAGGCACCTTTGTCATGAGAAGGAGAATCTCCAGCAGGCGGCTGACCATGAAAGATCTATATAAAAAAAAAAGGCCGTATATCTGAAGTTGATGTTTTGTCAGAGGAATATGTGACAAAATAGAGGAAATCCCAGATTATACAAAGTAAACATCAGTAATTGGATACCCTAATTACTTCACTGAAACATGAAAGATTATGTGGATCAGCTCTTAATGCTGTGTGGCCTCCTGCATCCGGGATGCTTAAGTCAGGATTTGATTGTGTTTATCTCTAAAGAAATCAAAGCGCGACTGTATGTTCACGAACCCAATTAGCAGTCCGAAACCGACAGACAGACATAAACGTACTTAGAAAGCTGACAGCTCACACTAATCTACGTATCCGTTTACAAATTAGCTTCAACTTTTCCCACATTTCTTCCCCCCACCCCGCCCTCAGTACCAAATGAGAAACTTTGTTTTTTTGTGTTTTGGTTTTTTTTTTGGTCTGAGTTCAGTCAGAGTTGAAAGTTTGATTGCTCTTCCAACCCCAGATCCTGCTACAAACGCACAAACAAGCAGAAAACCCGGGGAGGTTGCTTTTGTCCAATTTCCATGAAGTTGTCAGTTTGGAACAAATGCTGAGAGGCAGCGCAGTCAGCATCTGTCTCCCCCTCCACCTCCTCACTCTTCTTCTTTCGCTCCCAGGATGTCTACAAGGCCTCAAACGAGTGACGCTGCGGCTGTTCAAGGCTGAAGGAGCTTCTGACACACACACTTCCACCCCTCGCTACTCCTCTTATTGATTATCAGACAGCAACATGGATAGCTTTTTGTTCCTGAGCACCTCTCCTTTGTTTTCATTTAGCGCTCCATTAGTGTGCGATGGGAGATTGATAATTGCAGGGTTCATGCTGGGGCTGGATGGGGGCCACCTCTGAGGGTGATTAATATTCCTGAGAAACATTTGCGCTCTCTGGAGGCCTCATCCAAGCTTAAGATACCTGTATCTTTTATTAATGAGTCACTCAGCTCTGCTTTAATAGGTCACTGCTGGTAAGCAACACTGCATAAGCTAGTGTGAGTCAAAATTTTAAAAAAAATTGCAAAAATTTCATTCATTATTTCTTTTAAAAGGCTCCAATTTACAAAGTCTGTTCCCACAAAATTATCTCTTCTTTACTGATTTGACTCCTTTTGATACACTATCTGCCTGAGGCCGCCACTCTCAGAAGAGGTGTTGGAACGAGACGCCAGCAAAAGGCACTTAGGTTTGTACAATGTCTCTCTGTAAGTGAAGAATAGGGAGATCTTGAAGCACCATTCTGGCTAATAGTGATAAAATACACCAGAGTGGAACCTTGTTAAGCTTGAGAAGCTGCGGTTCACTTTTCAGCTGATACAAGCCGAGGTCATACATATTGACTTTCACTCCCTCAAGGCCCCTGCTGTGAATAGGACTGTCCCCCAGGCAACTCGCCTTATTAAAAGAGAGTTAAAGCAGTGACTGAGGAAGGGCTTTTTGAAAGTGCCACTTTCAACTTTGAGATGACTGAACAGGCTGAAACCTAAGCAGCTGTGGAGGGATTCTGGTTTTTGTGTGTAGACAGAGTGTCCTGTAACTCAAGGGCTTGGGTTCAAGTGTTCCCGTATGGATTCTTTTTGATGAGGACCTCTTGAATGAGATAGTGAAGCTGAAATAGCCCAGTTGGGAGAGCTTTGAACTGAACATCCAGAAGTCCCATCCCTGGAGTTGAGCGGCAGAGTGGCAGATTCCAGGCAAGGCACAAAATGCATTTCCTGCTGAGAAAGAGACAGCGGTAAGTTTTTCCCCTGCATGGCAGAATTAGCTGGAATCACAAAATCATCAGGAATAGTTTAAAGGCACTGCTGATGTAATAGTGGCAGAATGGGAAGTTGAAGGTAACATCTAGAGAAGTTGAAGTCTTTACACAATCTTCTGAAATGGTGAAATATAGTGCTTTGCTTTCTTTTGCTTTGCTTTGCTGAAAATATACTCGAATTGAATCACAATCACCATCTGGCAGAATAGGGAGCTAAAGCGCGTGTTCTCAAAAAAACGGTAAAAAGGATAGTTACAAAAAGTAGAATTAATATGGGTGAATGTTTCTGTAACATTTTGGCTGATAAAACTATTCTGGATTGGATTTTAAGAGCTAATCTTTAGTGCTCTGAATCTAGAGAGGTCTAAAGTGATGTGGATGTTTAAGATTCACGTCATATTGATGATCCTGCTAATGCTACAAGCTTGGTACTGCTGTGCGTACTGTACATGCAATGTGTTTATTAGTCAGACTGGGTCAGTATTTCTCCAGTTGGAGTTCTGTGATGATTGACACAGCTCCTAAACACACACCCCCACACACCCACCCACACCCACACACACACCTATTCTTGCCTTTGCTACATTGTAGGACCATCTGACCAGACCATGCATTGTGGGAACCACCCTTTCTGATGTACAGCACTGAAAAAAATCAGGCAATATCTTGGAATGGATCTAAACGGAGATGCCACTTCAAATAACCAATCAGACAAAGCAGAGTTCCAGACCAGACTAGGAACACATACACACAGTTCTCTTAAGTTTTCTGAAGGTCCTTTAAAGGTTTTCTTTGGACATTGGCTGCTTTTTCAGTCCAGTCCTTGCACCTCACCATTTTCACAGGAATGATTTTTGTTTATTAATTCACTTAATACCAATCAAGGAATCATTCAAGTATAGAAAGGCACCTAACACAAAGGAGGAACCAACTTAGCAGAGAGCCAATTTTAAAACTGTATCTTTAGGCACCTTGTTACTAGCATTCTGTCACAAAAACACATCATTTGTTCCCATTTCTTTAGGAGAATCTAGTGTGACAGGCATAAAATAGCATTTTTGCACCGACAAGGTGATTCCCAAAGAGCTAATAGCTAAAAACTTGGCATATCTCGGCATGGTGTAAGGTGTTTCCTTAAATTGAAGAAACTGGGCAAGTGGAAGACTAAAGAAGTGGCATGCCTAAAAACTATCTAAAGCAGGCAACCAGTATCTTAAAGTCATGTCTTTAGAAAATAGGGAAAAATTCAGCAAAGACCTGACGCAAAATCTGAGAGATGCATCTGGCCCTTCAGTTGGTCTATCTACTGTTTGCTGAAGTCTCATCAGAAATGGTCTCAGTGGAATGGTGGCTGTTGGGAAGCCATTCTTAAGGAAGGGAAACGAGGAGAAAAAGCAGAGGAATGCCAAATTACACAAGAACTGGACTGAAAATCAGTGGCAACAGGTCAGGAGAGAATCAGTGGCAACAGGTCAGGAGAGTAGTACAACAACGAGTGTCTACAGCCGTCTAAAAACACGGTGGAGGCTCTGTCATGGTTTCGGGCTGCATTTCAGCCAGTGGCATTGGGAATCTTGCCAAAATTAATGGAAATATAAATGCAAAAAAGTGCTGTGAAATTCTGATCCACAGTGCAGCACCATCTGGAACGCATGTGATTAGCAGAGGCTTCATTTTTTTCAACAAGACAATAAGCTCAAACACACTGCCAATGCAAGCCTACCTGGATAGAAAAACACAACAATGAGCGCTATCAGTCATGGATTGACCGTCCTAGAACCCGAACCTCAGCATTATTGAAGCAGTGTGGGATCATCTCAACACAGAACAGAATAAAAAGGTACCCAACATCCAAAGAAGAGCTTTGTATTGTCATTCAAGAAGCCTAGAGAACCATTCCTGAAGACTACTTAAAGAAATAAGAAGAAAGCTTGCCTAAAAGAGTCCAGGCTGTGTTGAACAATAAAAGTGGTCGTATCAAACCTCAAATTTCAAGCTGGTTAGAAATGTACAAAGTCTGTTTTGCCTTATGTACTGCATTTCCATTTTTATCCGCAAGTTTCCTCTATTTCCCTTTTTTCCTCGCAAAATATAAAGAAATAAGCAGTGGCTTGATTCTTTTGCACAGTACTGTATAAAATGCAGATCTTTTCTCAATAAGAAGGAAATATGAAAATGTTCTTGAAGTAGACCTTGTTCTTTTGTTTTCTTTTCCTGCTGGACAGAGACATCGACATGCATGATGTCAGAGTGGATCAGCTGGTCAGCCTGCAGTGTGTCCTGTGGGATGGGAATGAGGTCTCGGGAGCGATATGTCAAACAATATCCTGAGGACGGCTCGCTCTGCCAGCTCCACACAGAGGAGACTGAGAAGTGTGTTGTCAACGATGAATGCTGTGAGTCATTCTTCACATATTGTTCGCACGTTTTGTTAAGAGTTTAAAATGAACAAGTTGACCTAATGAAGGGAGACACAGCACTCTAACTTACTTTAATTTTTCCAATAATATAGTCCAATTGACAGTGCTTTTCTCTTTCACTTGTAATGCAATGCAGCTTGTCTTCTTTAAATTCAAATACCCTATTTAAGAGTTTTTACTATGCAAGACTAGTACAACAAAAAACTTAGTAAAAGAGGCAAAAGAGAACAATGAAATAAAACAATAATGACATAATTAATGGAATTAGTAATACATATTTAATTAAGAAGCATACAAGAATAACAATGAATATAGTAGTAATTACAAAAAAGAGATTTTGAAGGGGAGCAGATGACACATCCATCACAATATTTAGAACACATGCATTTGTCTCCCCAATAAAAGCAATTCGAAAAACTGCTCTACTCAGCAAAGCAACCATGCCTTTGACGGGGGAGTGTCTTTTTTCCTTCAACAATGGGTGTTTTTCAGTCCCAGAATGTCAATATGAATTATTAGCTCATACACCCCCAAATCTGTAGTGGTAAACTTAATTATTGAAGCCACACACAAACACACACGCGATGTTGTGATCGCAGTCAGCAGCAGCTCAGCATCTCTTCCTCTCCTCTGGTGTTGTGTGGATGCCAGCAGGCTGATGACCACAGAGGAGTCAGAGGGAAAAAAAATAGACTAGGTCTGGTATTATGTCATTGTTTTTTGGGTTTTTCTGTGTTTTTTTTCCCCTGAAATCTGAAAACCAAATAAGTTATGAGCCACTTTCTTGAGTGTGGAAATGTTCCTGCCGCTTTGCCAACTAAGCTGAAGGGAATATTTCTTGACTTTCTTATTTCCAGTCTGACCCAATAACTTTGAAATAAACATGACCTCTAAAAGTCTTCCCAAAACACAGACCTTTGTTACATGTTTTGAAAGTCCACAAAGTTTTGAATATGAGCAGAAATTTTGCCAAAATACGCCCAAGCTACACAACATGGACACAAGTATTGAGTGAGTCACCTGCACATTACACCTACAGGACCTGTTATGACAACCCATTCTAAATCCACAGGCATGTTCCCCTCTTTGTAGCAATAAAAACTTCCACTCTTCTGGGAAAGCTTTCTACAAGATTTTGTGCGTCAGTTTGTCCATGGGAATTTTGGCCAGTCATCCAGGAAAACATTTGTGAGGTCAGCCACTGATGCTGGATGAGAGAACCCGGCTTGCAGTCTCTGTCCTAGATCATCCCAAAGGTGCTGGATGGGGTTGAGGTCAGGGTGCTGTGCAAGCCAGTCAAGTTCTTCCACACAAAATTCATCTGCCCACATCTTTATGGACCTTGCTTTGTGCACTGAAGTATTAAAGCAACATCTCTAGCCATCAGCCAGAAGTTGTAAGTTGGGTGCAAATGGGTCTTCCTAATGAACAATCACCCTAAGCATACCGCCAAAATAGTCACAAAGTGACTTAAGGACAACAAAGTCAATGTTTTGGAGTGGCCATCACAAAGCCCTGATCTCAATCCCATAGAAAACTTGTTGGCAGAATTGAAAAGGCGTGTGAGCAAGGCGGCCTACAAACCTGACTCAGCTACACCAGTTCTGTCAGGAGGAATGGACCAGAATTCCAGCAAACTATTGTGAGAAGCTTGTGGAAGGATACCCAAAACGATTGCCTCAAGTCATACAGTTTAAAGGCAATGCTACCAAATACTAAGGAAATGTAAGTAAACTTCTGATTTCGAAGTAATAAAAATCTCTCTAAAATATTCTGTCATTATTGCGGCTTTTAGCAAATAGAAATAATTTTGGCAATCCTAACTGACCTAAAACAGGAGAAGTTTAGTTTGATTTAATTTCAGACAGTGAGAAAAAAATGTTTGTGTCTTTTTACACAACTTATGTAAACTTCTGGTTTCAACTGTACATGATGGTGCTTAAAGGAGCACTCCAGTGATTCATTCTTATAATACTGGGGAATTTGTAAGAGGCAAATGAACAACTTAAATCAAACCAACAGTGGCTGAAGTATCCCCAGGCTCAGGTATGGGTCAAACACCAGAAACACTAAATCCTCCAAGTCAGTAATCCAACTTGATAGTTTTTTTTCATTCAACCCTTCTGGCCTCGTTTGCACCCATGTTTTTGAAACTCTGCTCCAGTTTTATAATTTTGTCTCCAAGCCTGATTACATCACTATGATGTCATCACAGAGATTTTGTCAGACTTGACAAAGCTCCTCCAGAGCCACACAGAGCATTATGCAACTGTTTGCACAGGCTGAGTTAAAATGAAAATGTGGTAAAGTGATCTGGGTGTTTATTATTGGAGGAATGTCTCCTTAATGTGACATAACTATCAGCTACTTGCAAATAACTGTGTATGTGGAAGTGTTCAAATGCTAATTGATGCAGCTCTTTTGAACTGCTTTTTCCTGGTGTTCTAATACAACTGCTGTCATTTTGTCTTTGATCTAATGCATTACTGCTCTCATCCTCCTCCGAGGATTTTCAAGGTTAGTTCACTTACACACCTTCTCAAAAATGCACAGATCTTTAACAAAGCCACTTTCTTTGGTATTTCAGCCTAAAGCCATTCAGGTGAGAACTCCCTATTCCATTCAAAGGCTTTTGGATCTGTCAGTAGTATTGATCGCTTTCTCTTTGTACACAGGCTTTGCATTAAATTTGCAGTTCTAGACATGCAGAGAACAGGGAAACCACAGGGATAAACTTAGTGAAGACGGTATTGCATAAGAGGAAAAAGGAAAGGACATGAATTTCATAAAATATTGGTAGGCTAATTTGTGTTGCAGTGTTTCACTATCAAGAAGTGTTAAAAGTATTTTTTGTAGTAACGATCTCCTGAATTTTAGTAACAGCGCCCCCCACTCCCCCACCAACCCCAGTGTTGAGGTGCTTTCAGATACTTCTGTTTAATGTTTGGTATTCTTTTTAGCTTCCCCCATTTCCTCAAGAGGTTTTTTCTTTTTTCCAGACTGACACTGTAAATAAGAACATGCTCTTAATGACTAACCAGCCTGTGGTTCAGGAGGAAGAGTGGGTTTTTATCTAATTGGAAGGGCTGGTGGTTTGATTCTCAACTCTTTCAGTCTACATGCGAAAGTGTCCTTGGACAAGGCGTTGTTGTTGTTGTACCTTCAGATGCTACTTTGCATTCTCTAATCCACATTGGTAATTTGGCAGAGGTTTTAAGCCAGATGTGCTTCCTGATGCAACCCTCCATGGTGAGAGGAGCTTGTGTCCCCACCTGGAATCACATCAGGGATCTTTCACTTGTAAGGCAAATGTATAAACTGCTAGACTACGGGGATGCTCCAGACTAATGCTCTTAGGAGTAGCGATTCTTGTGAAAATATAAAATTGTCCATAAAACAACAAATGTGACCTTGACCTTGAGCACCATTTGGATGAAAACTCATCAGGTGATCATTGTATTCAGCAAGTTTCATTAAATCTGACAAATATAATAGTGAGATTGAGATTGTGGATGGACAAATGGGCACCTCACCATGGCATTAGCTCCTTGGTTCTTTGCTGGGTGAGCCAACAAAAACGATCATAGAATTCAACTTTTTAACTATGAGGCCTTTTTAGTACATAAAAGTACAAAGTATATTCATGATTCATCATATTCATTATGGTTTCTGGAGTAACTGGGAAATCAGAAAATATTTAGAGGGAGGCGAATGTTTCTTTTCTTTTTTTTTTTTGCCAATATGTTTATTGTCTTTTCAAAAATTTTTCACAAACAAATAACATATACACCTTACACACAAACTGCATATCCTTGCATCATTTTTCAATTTGAACACACGTAATGAAATTGGATTAATTAACAAATTAAGGAGGAAAATAATAAATAAATAAATAAATAATAAGAATGTTTCTTTTATAGTGTTTCATTGAGTTCATTGTCAACCAAAACATACAATCTTCAACACCCACAAACAGCAGCTGGATGCAAAAAACTGTTCATGTAAACAGCCATTATAATATGAATCAGCCACAAAAATGATGACTGTCATCATATATTTCCCTTAAAGGTTGATTCTAAACTACTTTTCTTAAGATCTTATTTATGGCATGTATTTACAGTAGGTGTTTGGTAGATGACTGCTCACTCTGTCATTAGTGAATGTGTGTATGCATGTTTATTGGATTCAGTGAGGTGGTGCTGTATTTAATATGAAATTAGACTGGTTACCAGTCCTTATGGGCAGTGGTTATTTTCACCTTAGCTCTGTCACTGAGGCTATCCAAGGAGAGGGTTATCTGTCTCCTTTTTAACTTTATCTGTTAAACCATATTGTGCCTCCAATCCAGTCCCTGCCTTTTCAAGTCTGTGGTCTCACTTTTTCTTCCTTTTTATGACGGATAGAAAAAAAAAATTACTCTGTGTTCTTCACCTGGGGGAATTCTGAAAAGCAGTCATTCCATTTTCAGCAGGTGATTCTGTTTCTGCATGGCTCAGAAAATGGCACAATGAATACCAAAATCTGACAGTTGACAATAAATTAGAGTAGAGGCAAATGTAAACATAATTAAATGCGTCCTGTGGGCCCCAAAGCCTTGTGCACTCCACTATTCATGGACATTAATGCAGCCTGCCTTCTTGATTTGGACACAAATTGATCATTTTATGCACAAAATGTGCGCTATTAAAGTATACCTGAGGGAGAGAGCTGTCGCCGAATGTCCAACCTGCATTCATATCCAACTGAAGACAGAATCTTGGAAACCATGACTGCCTTAAAAGGAAGAACTGGAAGTGGAAGAAAATGAAAGTGGAAGACAGCAAGGCTGTTAATAATTAATTCGGCAGAGTTTTGGTCCTGGGAGGCCAGAGGAAAATATATTGATGTTAGAAAAATGCTAATTAAAGAAAGGCGCACACTTTGGTTTGGAAGGCATCCGTCTGCCCAGGCAGTTTGAAATCTCACTGCTGCCTGGGCTAATGGTGCTAGTTATGCCTTTGGGGAAACACGGCATGAAACACAGAGGCGGGCGCTAATGAGTCTTGCGGACCTCTCCGGCACACAGGATGAATGGGAACGATGGAGAGAATACACTGAAAGGGAAGAAGGAGCAGCACTTTATGGAAGATGATTCACATTCTTTTTAAATTTCATGGCAAATGAGGGAAGAGGGATCCTTCGGTGGGTAAAACGGGATTGACATGCACCCCACAGACTCTCTGCTGGCAGCCAATATTGAGTCACACTGCAAATGGGATCAACACAGAACACGCAATGAGCAACACATTTACACTATTTGGTTTCACACATGAGAAAGACAGAGGAAGTAATGTGAAAAAAACACACAATGACACAGAAACAATCAAATTACTTGCTTGTTTTATGTCCCTGTCTCATTCAGGTATGCGGTCAAATTATACACTGTAATTTGAATTTCTGTGTTTACAATGGAACTAGAAATGAGAAACAACTGTCTACAGTCATGCTAGAAGCACTTTGAGACTTAGGCTAAAAATGACGAATAACACTGAAGATTATTTTTTTTCAGACGTCCTCCATTTCAGAGATAAAATGCACTATTTGCTATGGACAAATAAAATATCTGACCGGCTACAGTTTACAAGATATTTATTTTTGATATTTTACACATGCACTCACTGGTCACTTAATTAGGTTGGCAACAGATACACCTGTTGAACTGCCAGTTAATGCAATTATCTAATCAGCTGATCACATGGTGACAACTCAGTGCATTTAGGCATGTAGATATGGTCAAGATGAGCTGCTAAACTTCAAACTGAGCTTCAGAATGGAGAAGACAGGCAATTTAAGTGACTTTGAATATGCCATGGTTGTTGGTGTCAGACGAGCCGGTCTGAGTGTTTCAAAAACTGATGATCTACTGGGATCTTCCCACACAATCATCTCTAGGGTTTACAGAGAATGAGTGGTAGTTATCTAGGTAAAAATGCTTTGTTGATCCCAGAGGTCAAAGAAAATGTCCAGACTTCTTAAGCTGATATGAAGACGACAATAACTTAAATAAGCATTCCTTTCAACCAAGGTATGCGTTAAGAGAATGCACGATGTGTCAGACATTGAAGGAAAAGGGCTACAGCAGCAGAAGCTCCCATCAGGTGCCACTCGTGTCAGCTAAGATCAAGAAACTGCGGCTACAATTTGTGCAGGCTCAGCAAAATTGGAGACTAGAAGATTGCAAAAGTGTTGCGTGGGCTGATAAGTCTTGATTTCTGTTGCAGCATTCGGATGGTAGGGTCAGAATTTGGCACAAACAACATGAAAGCATGGATCCATCCTGCTAATGATGGTGATGTAATGTAATAGTGTGGGGGATATTTCCTTGGCACACTTTGGGCTCTTTGGTACCAGTTGAGCATCATTTACATGCTACAGCCTACCTAAATATTGCTGCAGACCACATCTATCTGTTCATGACTATAGTGTACATATCTTCCGATGGCTGTTTCCAGCAGGATAACAACCTGTCACAAATCTGAAATTATCCCAATAGGTTTGCTGAACATGACAATCACTCAAATGACCTCCATAGTCACTAGATCTGAATCCAACACAGCAACTTTGGGATGTGAAGCTGAAAAATTTGCAGCGACTGCTCAATGCTATCATGGCAATATGGACCAAAATTTCTGAGGAATATTTCCAGCACCTTGTTGAATCTATGCCATGAAGAAAAAAGGCAGTTCTGAAGGAAAATGTGGTGCAACCCAGTATGCACAAGTGAGTGAAAAAGCAGAAAGAAAAGGAGGGTAATTTCACCTCAATTAAACAACAAAAAACTACTGAATTTATTTTGAATCCAGCCTGCCAAATCAAGATATTTTGTGTTTAGGTGGAATGTTGGGACATGGAGAAGCATCAATTATCTAGACTATTTTGACATGTACTGTTGGTTTTTATCACTTGGCTACATGTAGGTCTATAAATGTCTCTACAACCAAACGTACTTCGTTATTTAATAGTGTAGTGCCCCATTTGCAAAGGTTAAATGCAAGTTCTGTGAGTCGCTGTAATTTGGACAGGATACTGAAAGAGAATGAAAAATGTTCTTTATGAGATATTTTAATATGCTTTAAAAACAGGTAACTTTATTTTACAGAATTACAGATTTCCTGCTAACTCAGGGTGAAATACAAGATCAAGTTTAGGAAGAATGACTATTTGAAAATGCCAAAATTCAGGGCTCAAAATGTGTTTTAGCCACTTCTGGTTTCAATTAAGAAGTTTTGGTCTTAGAACTGACCTAGTAGCATATCATGAAAGCTAGAGCCAACTGACAATTTCAAGCATCATTTTCAATTTAAAGTTTGACCTTAATATTCAGATTTTAATTATAGCGTTAGATGAAAAGTCATACTGATGTGAGCATGTCCATATCAAATTTGATTACTGTTCATCTAACAGGTGTGGATAAATTTTCAGACTCAGAATGACTTTAATCCCTGAAGGGTACTTCTTTTGTGACAGCTGCTCAAATATGTTAAAGCAGTAGAAGAAAGAGCTGTGATGCAAAGTCTGAGGAAAGGATGAAAGAACAACAAAGAAGTACTGTAAGAACTTTCTGGGTGAATAGTGGAAACATTCCTTCATGGTATTACTGTTGCTAATGCTTTCCTTAACATTTCCATATTTATTCTTATTTGCCAAAACCATCTGAAAGTTGATGGACCCAGTGGAACTGTGGAGTATTTTTTGCATCCATTGCTCTGTGAATTATGTAACAGTACACTCATGGAGGTATCCTTGATTGTACCATAGAGCCTTTAGCTCGTCCGTCTGACTGTCCAGTAATCTCACATTGTCTGTGATGACCAAAGAATATACAGCTTACCCTGCCTTCTGTCAGTCTCTTGAGAGTGTTGTCCGGACCACTCTTGTTTTCCTCATTGTTTCATCCCTCTTCTGGATCCTGTTTATGAGCTCCATTGCTAACGTTCTGGTCACAAAGAAGACGTTCACGTGCCAATGGTTCGAGATCAAAACCAGAGTATCTATAATGTCATGAAGAGCCACCCACAAGACCATTATTGTCCCAATATGAATCATTATATTCTTTACAGTTTCATTAAAAGTCTTGAATTTTACCTGCTAGCAGCACTACAGACAAGCCCAAACGTTTTGGCAGTCGCACAAATATTGTGTTTCACACACTTTACTGCTTCAGTTTTTATTTAGATTATTTCTTACATTTTTATTTGATACAGTGAAGAACAAACATAAGCATTTCAGAAGTTCCAAAGACTTTTATTGGCTAATAAATAAAAATTAGGTTCGGACAGTGTGCCACAGGCCTAAACTTTTGGCCACACTCAGAAAGCCCTGTATTGTACCTTTAGAGGTGCAACAGTTTGTTACTGAGGTGGTCGTTCTAAGGTACTGTCATTGTACCTTACTAAAACAAGTCTTGAGCCTCTGGTGACAATTTATCACCCTAACGTACCATTCTAACCAACCTAACCCCGTACAGTATATCTCTGGGCTGTGGAAGGCATCTGCGGTATGTGTGCAGGTGCACTTAGAGCACCTAACCACCACATCATGGTGCGTAACATAAAATTTAAAAAAAAAAAAAAAAAAATAAACTCATTTTT
>VUQH01041528.1:4981-24253 GCA_015106775.1 Etroplus canarensis | reverse complement strand
GGGTGGTGGTGGTGGAATTAAAAAAAAAAAAAACAAAAAAATGGTGGGGAAAAAAAAATTAAAAAAAAAAAAAAAAAAAATCAACTCATTTTATATATTCAGAAATGGGGGCAGATGTGGCTCATGAGGTAGAGCGGGTTGTCTTTCAACACAAAGGTTGGCGGTTTGATCCCTGACTTCTCCTGTCTACATACCGAAGTGTCCTTGGGCGAGACATTGAACCCCAAATTGATCCTGATGCGTCCATCGGAGTGTGAATGTGTGTGTGATAGTTAAATGTGCCTAAGGCATAGAATAAAGCACTGTATGATTGAGTGTGTGAATGAGGCTTGCAGTAAATAGCGCTTTGAGTGCTCAGAGTAGAAAAGTGCTGTGTAATTACCAGTCCATTTTGGACTGGTATTTTCAGAGCACTTTTCTAGCCCACCCATAACATGAACTATCACATCTGAACCTACAGCTACCAGGCACAGGGAGAACAAATGCAGGTCTGAACACAGAAACTTGCTGTAAGGCATAAGTGAAAACCTTTGTGCAGCTGATACATGAGACGCATACAGAGTAAAACGGATCCTTTCACCTGTCCACCTCCATCCCCCACCTCCCACCCCAAAATGGGAACATAAAGTGTATGTGCTTTATTGGCCATCAAAAAGTTGCGCATCGATAGCTCAAAGTCCAGTAATTAGCCCAAAGGGGTACATTTGTGTAGAATGTATCTTTAGGAACACAAAAATAGACTTTACTTTTAGTCTGTTTCTCAGAATGTAGAGGAAAAACATCGAGATCACTTTAGGGACGATGAATATAAATGGTCTGGACCTTTGTAGTACCCTTTAACCATAGCTAGGTTGTACAATATGTTTCTCACTCACCCACTCATACACCAGTGATGGCAAAGCTGCCATGTAAGGTCCTTGTGAGGGGTTATCTTGACTAAGGGCACTTGGGAAAGTGGAGCTCCCAAGTTTCAAACCACTCCAGTACCTGAACCCCAGCTACCCAACCGGAGTGTCTATAAAATTTTATTTTAATTCATCTAACAACAGTTGAGGTACTTCAGCCCTGTCCAAATCACAATTATACAGCAACAATCAACTAGCAATCAACTTTCTCTGCCTGTTTCTCATAAGAGCTCGGTCAAATTACACACTATGATTTGTGCATTCTGTCAAACAACCCTACACATTTCCCATGACAGCAGAAGAATAGCAAATAAATGACAGTCATTAACTATTAATTTCCAGGCTTGTATGTTTTCTTGACATTTGCCTCTAGCAAATAAGGTGCAGTGCAGAAACAAATTAACCATCTCTGTTTGTATATGTTTCTTACGTGCCGTGTATGAGTTATAAACAGTATAGCTTGTGCTTTCTTCTTCAACATGAAAAGAATCTATTCCTGTAGGTGGTGTTTACTTGATGCTCTCAAAGGACTTCATTCAAATGATTTTCATGTGTTGGTTTCTTTGATCTTTTGAAGTGAAGTGGATTTTATTGTACTATATTACACTACGCTTATTCTAACTCAAATGAATTTGAGGATAGTAACCATTGAAGTAGCCTTCCACGTGTATAGTACTTATTTCTCTCCCCTTAATTGCAAATTTATGTTTGATGTGTTTCAAGAGCTTCTGTTGGCATAATCACTATGGCTTGCTGCTTCATTACACATCCTCCACAGTTTAATAAAACATAAGTGTCTTATACCCTGTACAGTATACTATTTCTGTTCCATCAGAGATAGCAATCTCAGTGCAGAGGAGAGAAGCCATCTTTTTAGCAGCAGATCATCAGGAAGACAAGATCAAATCTATCTCTTTCTCCTGCTCTTTTAGCTGGGGACAGATTGACCTGATATATTTCACATGCAAGGTCTCACCCAGTTCCTTTACAAAATGGGCGGTGCACGTAGGCAATCAAATTGAAAGCAAGTACATCAATGAAGATATCAACTAAGCAGAAGATAACTCAAATAACTTAACGAAGATTAGACTTTGATTGGACACAGAGATTGTTTTATTGATCTCTGTGGCTCCATCAGATCTGATACGATCGTTAATTCTAAGTATCCCATTAAATAACATCACCTTGTTGCTTAATGTGAAAATTTCCACTTCTGCACAGGCCATTATGCTGAGAGGGCAATACCAGTGGCAAAATGGAACTGAATGCATTTCCTCCACTATCATGTTTAATTATAGTTTTGATATTATTATACCTGATTGATATTTTTATTATTATAAACATAAAAACATTAATGACCATGAAACAATTTGATCATTTCTTTAATCTTTAACACCATACTGACTCAGACATCAACCACAAGAGCCCCTACATTATGCTTTGTTTTTCACACATTATTTCTTCATTTCCTTGTTTTTCTAATTTGTAGTCACCCTTGTTTCTCATGTAAGTGTAACAAATACACTCAACGTCCACTCATTAGATACTCCTTACTAGTATTTGGTTGGACCCCCTTTTGCCTTCAGAAATGCCTTAATTCTTTGTGGCATAGATTCAATAAGAATCTATCTCAGAGATGTTGGTCCACATTGATGCAATTGCATAACACAGTTGCTATGGGTTTGTCAGCTGCACATCCGTAATAGGAATTTCCCATTTTACCACATCCCAGAAATGCTCTAATGGACAAAGATTTGGTGACTGTGGAGGCCAGTTGAGTACAGTGGACTACTTGTCATTTTTAGGAACCATTTTGAGAATATTTGAGCTTTGTGAGATGGCTCATTATCGTGCTCAACATGGTCTGAAACAGTATTCAGTTAGGCTATGGTCTTTAAACCATGTTTATTTGGTACGAAGGGGCGCAAACTGTGCCAAAAAAGTATTCCCCACACCACTACACCTCCACTATCAGCCTGAACTGTTAACAAAAGGGAGGATGGATGCATGCTTTCATGGTTTTATGTCAAATTCTGACTCTACCATCCCAATGTCACAACAGAAATCAATACTCATCAGAGCAGGCAATGTTTTTGAAATCTTCTGTTGTCCCATTTTGCTGTGCCTGTGTGAATTGCAGTCTAAGTTTGCTATTCTTTTAAGAAAAAAGTTGGACCCCATTATGGTTTTCTGCTCCTGTAGCCCATTTGTAAGGCTTTCAGAGCGGCTCTTTTGCATACCTTGGTTGTAACAAGCGCTTATTTGACTTAATGTTCCCTTCCTATCAGCTCGAAGCAGTCTGGCTAGTCTCTTCTGAACTCTGGCATCAACAAGGCATTTTCTTTCAAATAACTGCTGCTCACTGGATTTCCATTCTTTGTAAACCCAAGGAGATGGTTGTTTCAGAAAATTCCTGTAAATCAGCAGTTTCTGAAATTCTCAAACCATCCCATCCAGCAGGTCTGGGAGATGTTGCCAGGTGATTGACTGATTAGATATTAGTATTAACGATCAGCTGGGCAGGAATGAAACTATTTAAAGACACCTCGCCAGAAAACAAATGGCTGACATAATTTCACTTCATTGCAAGCTAAAATATTTCAGTCAGATTATTAATTAACATGATAATGAAGTTTGTTTTTGTTTTTTTTCAACGTTATATTTCTATTGCTCTAGTGAATATTATTTCATCTATGAGTATTCCAGGAAAAAACCTGGAAGATAATAGTAAACATCAGAGTGAAAGCTCAGTTTAAGCTGGGGGAGACAAACAGTTAATGTTATCGGGTGCTCACCTAACAGTCAATGGCAGAGGTCATTAGCATTCACAGCAGCTCGCTGCTTCCCCCCTGCCATCAGTCCCACTTCATCAGTTAAACATCGAGCTCCTAACCCTGGCTTTGTTTGGTGGGAGCGTCCATGTCTGATAACGGCCCCCCTGATATGTCTGACATCATTAATCACTAGCACTGTGGGAGGACAGTGGGCAGGTTGGAAGGAGCAAGTATCACCATCTTTCCCCACAGATCCTTTTTAATGGTGCCATGCTCCTAATTAATGGAGCTGGCCCTGTCTCTTCACACATATATCTCAAAATGCATGTGGGGAGCGAGGTAAATAATGGTTTAAGAGTTCCGTTCTCTGTTGGACAGGTGGCGTGAATCAGAGAGGAGACCCTGCGCTTCCACTCTGTATGAGAGAAAAAGAGAGTGAAGCCTCAGTGGACAGAAAACTGATATTCCCACATACTTGAAAGGTGCAACCACAAATGTCAGCACCATCAATAACACGGCCTTGTTGGTGACCGTTTTTCTTCCTCACATTAAGCAGTGATGTAAAGAAGGGCTGTTAAAACAGTCGAAGTGGGGAAAGATGAAACATGTGGCCAAATTTTACTGCTAATACACACTGCTGGTACCAAGTTTCATTCCTTCTTACAGATGATGGATAACAAAAAGTGCTGCACAGGTTTATCAGTCAAAAAGCTTCACTTTATGTTTGCTGTCACAGCAGGAACGAGTCAGTTACTAGACTCTGGAGATGAACTTTTTTTTGGGGGGAGGAGTGCCTAATATAGTTATTTTCTGCTCTCCTTTGCAATCGCGGTTTGAATCTGTGTATTTGCATAGAGATAAAACACCTGAGAGCAGAAAAACAAAACAAAACACAAAGAAAAATATGCAAATTATTTTTGTTCAGGTGAGATTATGAAAAAAGGTGTTATATAACATATTTCATCAGTGAGCCAATACATAAACAAGGAAGCTAATAGAAAAGGTGTGTATGAATGTGTTGGCGAGTGCAGGAAATGATGTTCCCCCCCTTTAGCACTTTTTGCTCTGAGTTAAAGCTTCC
The DNA here is from genome assembly GCA_015106775.1 of Etroplus canarensis. NCBI lineage: Eukaryota > Metazoa > Chordata > Actinopteri > Cichliformes > Cichlidae > Etroplus > Etroplus canarensis. The sequence goes on along the minus strand of VUQH01041528.1, from coordinate 19,493 downwards.
TATCTCCATACTAATGTCTCTGCTATTTCTGCTATAATCTTAACTGCTCCTGTCACTGTTCAAATTAAGGGTACTTAGTCATTACCCACACCTGAGGGGGGAAATAAATATAAAAGCTTGTTTTGAAAAGGTGCTCTAGTCAGAACAAAATAAACCTCCTCATTAATTACTACAGGTTGCCTGGTGCACACAGAGATTCCTAGTATTTCTTTGTTTTTGTTTTTTTTTCCTTTCTTCCCTTGAGTAGGGTACCACAGAGATCCTGTGTACAAGCCTGAATATCAATGCCAGTAATACTACATTTGACTCTAATAAACAATCAGTCACCACCATCCACATGGCAGTACTTAGTCCTCTCAGAGATTTCCAATTGTACAGTCACAATAATCAGAGCAAGTTCAATCACTGCTTGCAGCAGGTTAGCAAAATGACTGCAAATTTTCTGCAGCGAAAATAGCCGCAATCAAAAGAAGCTATAACACACACTTATGTTAATCATGTGGTGGCCGAAAAAAAAGATTTATTTCTCAAAGTGTGGCCTTTCACAGCCTCTCTTTATACATAAATTGTTGAATTAAATTTTAGTCCAAGAAGTAATAGATTGGTTTTCATAGGCTTCAGAGAGGGCTAAAAGAAAATAAAGGTGGCTCTAGAGCAAGGACAGACATGCAGCGTGGTTCAGTTTTCCTCTGCAACTGTTAAACAGCAGTATTGGACATTTCAAGTGTAGTATTTTTGGGTTTCTCAGTCCAAAGAACATGCAGTTAGATTCATAAAATTTTGGGGAAAAAAAAAAACATTTTGTGTGCGTGTAATTTTGCCTGTGTGCACCACCAAAATGAATTTGAAACCAATCAAGTGCAGACTTTCAGTTTTAATATAGTGATATACTAAAACAGAGCACTGACGCCTTCTGTGTGTTAACTTTGTATGAACTGCCCAAGTAAGCAAGTTTTTTTTTTTCCTTTGCTCACTCTCAGAACATTTAACATTGCTTGAGGTGCAGCTGAACGAAAAAGCTCTACACTGACTTAGCCTGGCCATAGCACACAGATTTCAAATCAAACAATCAAGATGTGATTGGACTGCAAACTTTCAGCTTTAATTTGAATGGTTTAGCAAAACTATTACATTAATTATTAAGGAATTACGTAGCCCCCCTTTTGAGAGGCTCAAAAGTAATTGGACATTTTATTGACAAGTACTGTAGTTTAGTGGCCATCATTATTTTATGACAAACTAAGCAGAAGTAATATCTGGAGATGATTCCAAGTGTGATTCCAAGATGATTCCAATACGAGGTCCAAAAAGATGTTGAATTCTCAGTAACTCACAGCAACCTCTCACCTCCCATCCCTTTCCCTCCCTCTTCTCTCTCTCCATATATGTACAAAGAACATTATGAACTGTTCCTGGACTGCTTAGAAATGACCCTACATTCAGGCCTGAAAGGCCTGGAAGACCACTGAAAATAACTAATGTGGATGATCACAGCAAGACAAGTGAAGAACAGTCTCAGATTCAGTCAAATGCTGCAAAACTGATTGGAAAGTGCTTGTGGGATATTGACCCAATGGGATATTCTTCAATGGTCAAGCCAGTCACCTCACTGAAACCCAAGAGAGAGACGCTTTTCAGTCACTGAAGGCAAAACTGAAGGCAGAGACCCACAGACAAGCAACAACTAAAGGTGGCTGTAGTAAAGGCCTGACAGAACATCTCAAGAGAGGAAACACAGCATTTGATGATGTCCATTCGTTCTAGACTTCTGACAGTCTCGGACTGCAAAGGATTTTCATCCAATAATTAAAAACAATACTTAAATATTATATTTAAAATTATGTTAGCTTGTCCTATTACTTTTGAAAAAGTGGGACTATGTAAAAAAAAAAAAAGGCTGTAATTTAACAGTTACTGCAATATTTTTGTTAAACCCTTTTTTAAGGCTTGCAACAATAGAGCTGCTTACAGCCAGTGATAGAAAGAGCATGGAATGCTGATGTTTCTAAGAATCTATATTTCTCATCAGAGAATATTCATCAGAGAGCACAAAGATTTTATATCTTTAAATACATTATATCCTGTAATGCAATGACAGATCTTCTACATATGATGACGCAATTTTCTGGAGAACTGATTGGCCTGAGTGATTTTTTTATTTGCTGAGGTCACTATGGAGATGTACCCTGGCAATGACCACCTTCATAACAGGGTTAAACTTGAAGGTACACCTCTTAATCCCTACTACTTCTTTGTAGTACAGGCCTCTGGTGTGACCATACCTTAATCCTTTAAGCCTAATGCCACTGACCTTGGACTCAAAGGATAAGAGATATTTGGAGAGATTGTAAAACTACAAGTCTGTTTTCATCACAAGCCATTGTGAGATTTGAAAAATTAAAATTGACATGTTTATTTCTTTTGGATCAAAGTTTTGAATTGAAGAATAAAGCTTACAACAGCAAGTCAGTCAACAGTGATCCTGACCTGAAAATTCACAGCTGCGACTCAGGAACTGAAATGAGGCACAACAACATCATCAATTTTAGTCATAGAAATGCTAGGCGGCCTCTTTATTGAAGCTGCCATGCTCAGTTATGTTCTAAAAATAGTGGCTGGTTGGGTTTTAATAGCAGATACAATGTAATCCTGATACAGGGCCCTCCTACGTGCAAAGGTGTAATATTTTTTGTGCAATATAAAAAAAACTTTATTCATGTACCACCTTTGGGAACTTTTTACAAATGAGATTTAATAGGGCCATGCTAGAGCATCTCAAACTACAATCACGCTCTTACAGAGTTAGTAGTTCACTGATGTAGGCAGGAGCTGGACCAAGCAGGGCTTTAAAAACAAGCAGCAGAAGCTCAGAATCAATTGTAAAACCCAGAGGCAACCAGTGATCGGCAGCAAGGATTTCTCTTACGCTTTAAAAGCCTGGTAACAGTGCTTTGTATAAGCCGTAGACTTTGGACTGGCTGTCTTCTACTCAGGGCTGTTGCAAGATACAAAGCTCTCCTTGGGCACAAGTGGCCAATCAAACAATTTTTTATTATTGAATTAAAATGCGTTGTATAAACTGGCCTTACTTATTACTGTCATTGCTAAATTTATACAAAAATAGCAATGACTGAAACAATTATAGGTATAAGTAATATCCATCCATCCATCTCATCACTCTCTCTGGCCACCTTCTCCAGCTCTTTCAAGTGGGAAGCCAGGGCATTTTCAAGCCAGGAAGAGACATGTAATCTCTCCAGCGTGTCCTTCTACCTGACGCATGCTCCCAATTGGACATGCCTGAAATGTCTCATCTAGAAGGCACCTAAAATGGATCACGGTCAGATATTTGAACCACCTCAAGTGGCTCCTTTGAGGCTGCTGTGGCTCAGGAGGTAGAGCGGGTTGTCTTCCAACAGAAAGATCCCTGGCTTCTCCAGTCTGCATGCCAAAGCGGCCTTGGGCAAGACGCTGAACCCCAAATTGATCTTGATGCATCCATCGGAGTGGGAATGTGTGTGTGTGTGTAGGTGTGTGTGTGTGTGTGTGTGTGTGTGATAGTTAAAGGTGCTTAAAGGCATAGAATAAAGTGCTGTGTGAATGGGGGAATGAGGCTTGTAGTAAAAAGTGCCTTGAGTGCTCAGTTTGAGTAGAAAAGCACTATATAAGTACCAGTCCATTTACCATTTACCATTCTTTTCAATGTGGAGGACTACTCTAAGCCCCTCCCGAATGACGGAAACTCATTTCTGCCACTTTTATCCAGGATGTCATTGATTTGGTTACTACCCACAGCTCACGACCATAGATGAGGGTAGGAATGTATAAGGACTGGTAAATCAACATCTTCGCTTTCATGCTCACCACAAGAGTATAGTACAGCCTCCACATCCCAGCAGAAAGCAAAAAGCAGGAACAAGATCCTGAAAGCACTGAACCCGACACCCTCCACCCCTCAGCTGCCCCTCAAAATTCTTTTCAAAAAAATTCTAAACAGAATTGGTGCAGAGTAGATCAGGCAGCAGGCAAGGATGAATGCTCTGGCAGTCCAATCCCCAGTTGTTGATTATATATGATAATGTGAATAAATTAATTTTATGAAAATATCTATTCAACATATACTGCAAACATTCTCAGAATGTTTTTAGGCTTAAAAGTTATCCCTTGAACGTCGTACATTTGCATTCTTCTGCATTTCATAAAAATTATGTTTAAAAAATTATGACCTGGATCAACCACTTAAAAAAGTGTATAAATATATAATGTAAAAGCCAAAAGAGTATTCCCCTTATAGTGCCTCTCATTTTGAGCTTTAAGCTGACAGTAACTCAGCTTAAAGTCAGATCATGTTATCATACATTAATCTCGATATTTATTACATGGAGAGGGCCAGTCCATTGATTGGATTGATCGCCATGTGCACGCTCTGTAAGATCAGTTTGTACTTGGGGTCAAACTGCATTGCCTTGACACTGAACATCAGAAACAAAATCATTTTTCTTCTCCTACTATCCATCTAAATTAATCTGCTGCCAAATACAAGAGCTTGTTAAAACTTGAACCTGAGATTTAACTGGGGCACGTTAGATCTATAGGTGCCAGGGCATGTGCTCCAGAAACCAAGAAAAAAACCCCAAAACAAATAATAACAGTAATATTCTGGCAGCTGGGGCACAAAAGAGAAACCCTGGAAAATGATGGAAATTAACTGACTTGCAAAAATAGATAAAGTTTCCATAATTAAAATACAGTTTATAGTCTTAGCGTAAAAGTTACAACAACTCTTGTGTATTTTGGGGGATTTTCAAGATTTTTTTTTAATAATTTAAAATTAAATTTTAAAATGTAATCAATCATCAAAAAGTTTGAACCTTTTTGTTGTGAAAACTTTCAGCATTAAACATGTGTGTTAATAAAATATATTTGCAAAATTACAGAACCTATACTTCTTTTACTGTGACTCTTCATTAATTGCATCTAATTTAAATATGTATTTGCAGTATTAAACTTTAATTTTAATTATATCTTTTACATGTTTGTAAAATTTAGTTTATTTATGTGAAAAAACTTTAATGAGAATTTCATTGTTATTCACAGTTACAGTTTTTTATGTTGTTTTCCATTTGCCATGTTAATTCATAGTCTCTTTTTTGTAATTTTCAGAAAGAATAATGTAAAGAGATGCAAAAATGAGGAACATGTCTGGAAATAGTCTGCGGTGGACTCAAACCCAGGCCATTTCCACCCTGCTGGAGGACTACAGCCTTCAGTCTATGGGTCACCTGCTCAACCAGGTGAGCTATTATGGCACCTTTTTTGCCCTTCATTTTTGTAAAAAGATATTTTGTGTAAAAAAAAAAAAAAAGAAAATTCTGTAACATCTATCCATTTTCTTCTGCTTATGCAGTTCAGGGTCCCAAGGGGGCCGGAGCTTATCTCAGCAGTCATAGTACAGAAGGTGGGGTACACCTTAGACAAGTTGCCTGTTGTCCACTGCATTGTTTATTTGTAATATTGTTCTGTAACATTTTTCAGTAAAAATCTGCTAAATTAGTTTTTTTTTTTGTTATTTGTTTGTTTTTTTGTTTGTTTTTGCAGTGTGCTCCTGATGTCTATTAATGCAGATGATCCTGCTCCGACCAGCATAAAGTGTGTTGCAGTAGTTATTTGGAAAAAGCTGATCACACCTGACTCATCTGAGTGATAAAGGCAGCTGTGAGGGAGACTACACCCCGTTTTCAGGCATCTGTTTTATCATCACGGATAAAACTAAACAGACTAAACTAAAGATCAGTGCTCTGTGTGTGTATAGCACTCTCCTGTTGTTCATGAAATTGTGAAGGTTCTGAAAACATTTTGAAAGCACCTCAAGCAGTATAAGAAATATTGAACTGGCATATTTAGATTTTATATCATAACCTAAACCTAAATATTTCTTCCAGACTGCCCTCATGGATACAGACTTTAAGCAGATTTTTTAAAATGCTATTTTCTACTCCTGTAACTGCCTTAATTAGCTGCCGTGGAAAGTTCACCCTCTCTCACCTCCCTATTAAGACAAACCTGAGCTCTCGAGGGTTGGAAAAGCATAGGGCTGATGAGCAAAACGGTCAACTTCTGTGTGTGTATGGGTGTGTGTGTGTGTGTGTCTGCATCAGATTAAAGGAGACAGTGATGAAACGATACTTTTCTGTTGGGACGCATGCAGAGAGAAAACAGGCAGCAGGATCCTTGACACCCGAAACCCACGCGCCGGGTCTCACCACGGGAGGGCACTGCATCGAGTGTGAGTAATTACATGTGTGAGTACTTTGCTGCCCTGTAGCTTCTAAGAATCCCAGTCATAATTATCTCCCCACACAGAGCTGCACACGCTCTCAGGCACGCACTCCAAAACCACATTCATATTGTTCCAATATGTCTCTCAGGCATGCTAATTATGGGAATCAAGAATCGATTTTCGTCTGCTGTAGCATCCTTGTGGGTTGGTCTCGTGTTTTAACAAATGGGATGAGTTTCTGTGGGTTAAAAGGCTGTGATAGCCACAATATACACAGTGAACATATTGGTCCATTAATCTTCTGCAATCCTCAACAAACAATCTCAAATACATCACGTGCTGTTTCTGAATGAGGGCAGGATGCGGTCTGAGTCAGTCCTCCCATATTGGAAAAATCATATTTGCAGAGGCGAACAGGGGACAATTGCAGACTAATCATTTACAGTATAGCAACGAATGCGCCCGTCTTGGTTACACTTAAACAATTGAGTTGTGCCCACCCCCACCCTGCAAAACCAAGCTACAACACCCCCGCACAATCCATAATGAGGTTCCTGGCCATTTTACAATTGATACTCCATGATTAACTTTAATGAGATGCTTTTGAAAAGATGAGCACAAATCAGCACTTTTCCTTGGATTATGGGCAGCGGCTCAGAGGAAGAAGAAGTGGAAAAAAAGAATCTTTTGCCAAGTGGGGGGAAAGTAGTATCGATCCATATGCATTGTCTCATTAATTTTGCTAGAGGTGTGGATTCCTTGTGATCAATATCCAGCGACTGCATCTTTATTCTTCTGTGTAACCTATTACTGTCTGTGAAATGTGAGGCCCGGACCACAATTAGAGCTGTGGAGCAGGCAAGGCCAATCAATAGCATAGATGTATGATCTGTAAAGCAGGAAGCAATAACTAGGCAAAGGTACAGGGTGAATTCTTCCAAGGCTAAAGGCTAATCTGACTGAATGACTCCACCTTAGTCAACGGCCACGATGCTTCCCCAAAGCCCGGCCTTAATAAGAAAAGGGCCCTACAAGGCTTTTTACAATACAGCTTCAGGTTTCAGGGTTATTTCCATCCATCTGTTGTTATGAAAGTAATGATCTGTTGACTTTTTTGCCTTTTGCATGGTGCTTCACACAACTGAACAGGTCATACAGAACATAAGAAACTTTAGATATCAAAATAAAAAAAGTCAAAAGCAGGCCAGAAAAGTCCAACTACAAAGAGGACCAAAAAAGAGGAAAAACCTACTTATATACTGAGAATGAACAATTCTGAAAAGTGAAATGGCACAATAAAACTGTAGTACGCCATGAAGAAGAAGGTTAGGCTTGTTTTGAGTAAACGAGATGAAAAGGCTTGCGGATCAAAAATAAAGTAACCAGAGCAAACAGTGAGATGCACATATGAAGAGACAAATACATTTACAGTAGCAGTGGAGCATTTATCTATTAGGTGAAGAATCCAAACAGTGCATTTCGCAGGTACATCACAAATAGCATGGATTATTGTCAGGCTAGCAAACGGCTTTGTGAGGTGGTAAATGTACCTTTGGCTGCTTCCTTGTATTTTCTCAAGGAGTCGCCACAACGGATTAATTCCCATTGGTAATTTGGCAGAGATTTTTACACAACCCTCCATTGTGAGAGGGACTTGTGGCCTTGACCTGTAATTGAACCATGGATCTTTTGCTTGTAAGATGAATGTATAAATCCCTACACTAAGTGGACTCGGGTGGTTTAAGTATAGAGTGCTTTGCAAAGTATTCAAAACCCTTGAACTATTGCACCTTTTGTCACATTACGACCACAAAGATAAATGTATTTTATTGAGATTTTATGTGCTAGACCAACACAAAGTAGTGCATAATTGTGAAGTGAAAGGAAAATGATTCATGGTTTTCAAAATTTTTTACAAAAAATAAATCTGAAGTGTGTCATGCATATGTATTCAGCCCCATCTAAGTCAATACTTTGTAAAACCACCTTTTGCTGCAATTACAGCTGCAAGTGTCTTGGTCTATGTCTCTACCAGCTTTACACACCTAGATACTCAAATTTTTGTCCATTCTTTTTTAAAAATAACTCAAGCTCAGTCAGATTGAATGGACAGTGTCTGTGAACAGCAATTTTCAAGTTTTGCCACAGATTTTCAATTGGATTTTCATCTGGACTTTCACTGTGCCATTCTAACACATAAATATAGTTTGATCTAAACCATCCCATTGTAGCTCTAGCTGTATGTTTAGGGTCATTGTCCTTCAAGAAGGTAAAGTTTCACCCCAGTCTCAAGACTTTTGCTGGTTTTCTTTTAAGATTACCCTGTATTTGGCTCCATCCATCTTCCCATCAACTCTGACCAGCTTCTCTGTCCCTGCTGAAAAAATCATCTCCAGAGTATGTTGCTCCCACCACCATGTTTTCACCATACAGGGATGGTGTGTTCAGGGTGATGTGCAGTATTATTTTTTTTTTGCCACACATAGCATTTTGCATTAAAGCAAATAAAGTTCAATCTTGGCCTCATCTGACCAGAGCACCTTCTTCCACATGTTTGCTGTGTCCCACATATGGTTTGTGGTAAATCGCAAACATGACTTCTTATGGCTTTCTTTCAACAATGGATTTCTCCTTGCCACTCTTCCATAAATGCCAGATTTGTGGGGTACAAGACTCATAGTTGTCCTGTGGACAGATTCTCCATCTGAGCTGTGGATCTCTGCATCTCCTTCAGAGTTACCATGGGCCTCTTGGCTGCTTCTCTGATTAACGCTCTCCTTGACCAGCCTGCCAGTTTAGATGGATGGCCATTTCTTGGTAGGTTTGAAGTTGCGCTATATTATTTCCATTTTTGGATGTTGGGTTGAACAGTGAGCCGTGAAATGTTCAAAGCTTGGGATATTTTTTAGAACCTAATTCTGCTTTTAACTTCTTCACAAATTTATCTCTGACCTGGCTGGTATGTTCCTTGGGCTTCATGATGCTGTTTGTTCACTAATGTTCTCTAACAAATCTCTATGTACTTCACACAACAGCTGTATTTATTTAGGGATATCAGAGTAAAGAGGGTTGAATACATATTCATGCCATACTTTTCAGATTTTTATTTGTAAACAGTTTTGAAAACCATGAACCATTTTCCTTTCACTTCACAATTATGTACTACTTTGTGTTATTCTAGCACATAAAATACATTTACCTTTGTGATTATAACATGACAAAATGTGGAAAAGTTCCAGGGGTATCAATACTTTCACAAGGCACTGTATGTATTCTTAATTTCTTTGCTAGCAGGAAAATGGCAAATGAATACTGAACTAGAAAACATTACAAGTCTTATTTATAACATGAAGCTTGCAATGCACAAGAAAAAGCAGGCTGTTTATTAGTTATGCTAGTAATACTCAACTGTGTGCATAAGCACTCGCAGGCCACTTCATTAGGTATACCTGTTCAGTATTTCAGCTAGCTAATCAGTCAACTTCATGGCAGCAACTTGTTGCATTTAGGCATGTAGACATGGTCGAGACAACCTGTTCAAGTTCAAACCGAGCATCAGAATGGGGAAAAAATGTGATTTAAATTGCTTTGTTAATGCCAGACAGGCTGGTCTGAGAATTTCAGAAACTGGTGATCTAAATGGGAACTTCCCGCACAACCATCTCTAGGGTTCACACAGAATGGTCTGAAAAAGAGAAAATACTCAGTGAGTGGCAGTTCTCCAGATGAAGATGCCTTGTTGTTGCTGGATGTCAGAGGAGAACAGCCAAAGCAAGCATACAGAAAAGCAAAAGTAACTCAAATAACTACTCATTACAATTATTATTACAAGAGTATCTCTTATTTGTTATTTGTACCTTAAAGGAGATGGATTACAACCAGGTGCCCCTCCTGTCAGCTAAGAACAGGAAACTGAGGCTATAATCAGCCTTGGCCCACCAAAATTGGACAAGAGAAAACTGGATAAATGTTAATGATAAATACTGATGAGTCTTGATTATTACTGCAACTTTTAGATGGATGAAATTTGTATCAACTGCTCAGACTGGTGATAGTGGTGTAATGTATAGGGGATATTTTGTTGGCACAGTGTGGGTCCTCAGTACCAACTGAGAATTGTTTAAATGCTACAGCCTACCTGAGTATTGTTGCAGACCATGTTCATCCCTTTATGACCACAGTGTACCCATCGTCTGATGGCTGCTTCCAACAGGATAACACACCATGACACAAAGCTCCGATAATCTCAAACTGGTTTCTTGAACATGACAAGTGACCAGATCTAAATCCAACAGAGCACCTTTGGGATTTGCATCACAGATGTGCAGCTGGCAAATCTGCAGCAATTCTGAAATGCTATCTTGTCAATATGGACCAAGGAATGCTTCCAGAACCCTGTGCTATGCGGCTCTGCCACGAATAATTAAACAATTCTGAATGAAAAACCCAGTATTTTGGTAATTTTTGGCTGAGTTCAGGTGACTACATTTTGGATCCTCAGTTCTGACTGAGTCTCTTTCAAATTGTGTTTTGAAAATGATTTTTTTTTGTCTTTTCCTCAAGTCAGTGCTGTACTTTGAAGGTTTGTACTACCACTAGAATACTATCATCCGTAGTTCAGGGGATAGCTTTGTTAATACTGATTCTACTACTACTAGCAGTAGCACTGAGAATGCTACAACCTTACTGCAAGAGTCTTTAAAATGTGTCAAGAAAGGCAAACTAATTATAATGATAATCATATGAATAATGATGGCACGAGAGAGGTGATTAGGGCAGTAGCATCATCATGTTTTTCTAAGCAATGATTTAAATGTTTGGATGCAATCAGTGTTGCCAAGCTGGGGGCTGATGACAGGGCTGCAGCTGCAGAATAAGTTGACATCCTTGCATAGCTCAAAGCTTCCTCGCCCAGCTGTATTTTCATATCAGCAGTACAGTGGCTGTTAGCATATTAGGCTGTCCTTTTCTGCCAGTCCCTGCCATGGTTTACAAGTAAATGGAATGACTATAAATCACCACTAAATCACACAGCAGAACTAAGATTATGTTGAGAATAATGACATAGCTATAAATCTTCCATGGTGCTGACTGGACTAGACAAAAACACAAGTTTTTTCTGGGGTTTGTAATGTAATTTCCAATTCAGATTACCCTGACATTGATGGATTGTATCATCATTCTCTGAAAATGCAAACTGACTTTTTTTGTTGACAGACTGACAATTTGACAGTAGTTTATTGTGTGGGTGGGCTGCTCTGTCAATAGTTTGTGGGAATAAAAATCAAATCAAATAGTCAATTTATCCAAGTTTTTACTCAGTCTGAGCAAAAAGTTTGGTGGGTAAACTTTGCCACTTGTCATTTTAACGTGTCTTCACATAGGGTTACGCACCCCATTGCTTGTGCAGTAACAGAGACGCAGCTTATAGATATTTAACTGTATGTCTAAAAAGCTTCCTCGCTTTCTTTTTCAGAATGCAGAGGCACTTACTGGAGAACAGTGATGGCTGTTGGTCATTTGTATATGGATTTCACTGCCACATTTGAGAAGTTACAGCTCTCAGGTATTCACTGCAGCATGAAAAGCAATAAATAGCAGAGCTATCTCACTGTTAAAGTCCACTTACCTCCTGAGGGCCCAGTGCTCTATATGTAAATGAGAGTGCCTTGTAACAAGCACGTAGTCACACACATGCACATTGAAATCCTACCTCTCTCATTCGTACTCAGGAACACACTTATAGTTACGTGCACACACACACACATCCACCAAGTGACTCCGACGGTGCTCTGCCTTAGATGAAAACAAAATACTCATGAAGTTCTTTCCTCCAGCAGGCTGGACGCGAGGTGACTGTGTCCTCCTTCACCGTTCAAGTGCTACGGAAACTCTGTTTTTTCCTTTTGTTTTCCTTTTCCTTTCCCCCACTGCACACTGAGTCAGAAACAATTGAATTGGACATTGCGCTTGCCAAGCTGTTAATATCCTGAAAATCATCGGGTGGTTTCTGTTTCAGTTCACATGTGCTTGTTCAAAGCAAGCTTTTAAGCTTTCCATCACAATATTGGGACGAGAGATGAAAGCCAGAAGCTTTGTTTGTTCGACTCCACCCCTCTGAGGTTCACCACTGACCTGAGAAAGTCTGAAGGTAATGCCAGTTAATCAAATACATCAGTCAAACTGAAGAGAAGGGCAACAATGACCCCATCCACCGCTCATTCCCATGGCGTCTTCATGACAGAAAGGGTCGGACGTGGAGCAGCAAGGAAAAACAAACTTCAAAAATGAGTGGGTATTTAATTAACCATGACAACATAGTTTGGCTTAACGAGCATTTCTTCTTCAACTAAACTTTGCCAGCCATTCTCTTGAGCCTCTCACAGTTGCTCAGGGCAACTCAACATCTTCGCCAGCTAGCCACAAAAATGAGTGGGAAGCTTGCCAAAGCTTTGTAAATATACATGAAGATGAAACAGCTCTGCCAACATCCTCCTGGTACACTGGGAATGAAGCTTTTATGAAGTATATTTCATGCTAACTATTTTTAATGGAACCCTTTCTCTCCTGAATGACGTTGCACAGCTGCCCAACATGTGTTGGCTAATAATGACCTCTGAATAATGCTTTCCTTAGACTTTTTACGATATCCAAGAAGAATAATGATAATGAATAATAAACCAGACGGGTGTAACACATTTAATGATGGGGGTTGCCTGGGTAAACCCCATTTATGAGAACAAAAATCACGTGAAACATATACAACATTTTAACTCCTGTGTGAGTTAAACTCTCTAAGTGCCCACAATTTTTTATTTGCAGTGGTAGCACTTAAAAATCTCCACGTTTTCCACCTCGGTTTGGTTGTACTGTAGCTCCCCAGTGGGGTTGCTGCGGTAAGCATACGGGATCTTACAACCAAGTTTCAGTCTCATGAAATCTAACACGTCTTTCTTTTTACACTCTCATGAACCATACTCTGAAGAGTTTCAAAGAAGTCTGTGGATTATCTCACTGAATTTATGTCATACAGAGGTTTTACTGCATAAATCATAAAGATAATAGCTCATAGATCTATTAAAACATGTTAACATGGTCTCAAAATTCATTAAACTATTAAACATAATACATATTGCATATTTAGCACAATGAAGCCTACGTTCAAAGACAGTAATTAATTCAGTCAGAAAGCTACATGCAGGGATATTTTAACATAACTTTTTTATTTTCTGGTAACTGCAGAAAGGAAAAACAGCTGTCTCTCTGTCATCCCTGCTCTAGCATTTATTATATTGGTTGGCAGGCCCGCATTACACATTTGTCTGCATTTGCTTGCTGACCTACATAGTCTGCTCCATCGGGTTACCTGCTAATTTCTGCTGGCTGGGTTCCATAAGAAGGCTAGCATTCCAGCTAGTCCAGGTTGCTAGCCAACTACCTGTCTATTTGACAGGTAGTTGGCTGGCAAACAATCCAGGTACATGGCAGCGTCAACAGTCACAACAATGCGCTATAAATTTACAACAAACAAGACAGTTTTTTTTACTGGATTTTACTGACACCTAATATCCATTCATGTCATCATGTTAACACCGGCAATACCCTGCTAACTACTTAGCCTACATTTTGACATGATATGTTAACTGTAATTATAATAATGACTTTATTTATATAGTCCTCTGACTTAATGTTATAAGAGTTAAAAACATTCAAAAGACAAAAAGAAAAGCAGAATTCATATTTATGCCATCCAAAACAGTTTGCCTTCTGGCAAACACATATGTGTTTGTTTGACAAATGCCAAAATGACAGTTGATGCAGACAAACTGACAATTATGAGAAGTGTTCAAAACATCAAGCTACTATTCTCTATTGACTATAACAAAGTTAATGAAAGAAACAAGGGTACAGTTTGTAAAAAATAAATTAATTACTTTTTTAAAAAAAGGCAGAGGGGATGTTATTATTTTGTTTTGTTTTGTGTTTTTTTCCTCATTGAAAATAATTCAGGAGCCACAGTGATGCTATATACTATGAAGCCTGTTATAATATTTATTATTTACTCCTGCTGTCAATGTAACTTTTATAGAACTTTGCTGATATAATTTCAGAACTTAAACATATTATTATCATAACATTAAATTAACTTTATCTGGATTATTTGTGATCCCATCCCTTATGCTGATTTCATATTTATTTTGATATATATATATATATATATATATATATATA